>OX465250.1:13711426-13965832 GCA_949987775.1 Aproaerema taeniolella
ATGGCGGCCATCTTGGATTTGGGGGGGGGACGCTCCGGGCTACGCCCTGCGCGGAGCTCGGCTTTCGGCCTTGCCTTTTACGCAACTCGCCTCGGCCTACGGCCTCGCCTCGCAGCGTGGCGTCGTGGTTCGGCTCGGCCTGCGGCCTCGCCTCACCACTCCTTGTATGGCGGCCATCTTGGAAAGTGATGGAATCGAAAAACTGACCCGATATTCGGAATCTTCGTCCCCCAAACCCCCTAGATACCAATTTTAATCTGGATCGGAGCAACTTCATTTCCGGCCGCCATCTTGGATCCGCCATCTTGAAAAAAAAATTTGACAGCCACCTGCCCCTCACCCCCCTGTAAAACATTGGTTCGAGCACACCCCACTTATGTCAAACGGTTCCGGAGATACAGCAGTAATCATTTTGTATGGCGGCCATCTTGTTTTTGCGAAAATCGAAAAAATGACGTCACCGGTAGAATTTGACCAGGGTGTGGGTCGACCTTAGTACGAGCGCCACCGCTCCATCTGCATCGGTTCGCACGGGAAGGTGGGTCGCCACCCGATGAGAAGGTGGATCCGAGGATCTCGAGGTTTTTCCGTACCCTCCGCGTCACCCACTCCACACCTCCCATACAAAGTTTTCACCTCCCGCCGCTCCATCTGGGAGAACAATTCTGTCACCCAGTCAGTCAGTGAGTGAGTGGTATTGAGCTTTATATAATATAACTAGGTTTCGCGTGGTGCGCGACCTGCTAAAGCAGGTCGCGAGGGTTTTGTGAGGTAGGCTACAGGAACGGGAAAGAGGGGCTTTTGGATAGGTAGGTATTATGGACTTTGCGAAAACTAAATGTTAAGAATCGAAAGTTTTGAAATAATCACTTTGCGTAGTAGGCATGAAATAACTTCTGGTCATAATTATTTTTCTTTATTTTTTAACCAATGCAATTATGATTTACAATTTTAACTGGGTAGAAAGAGCTATATTTCTTAGAAAATCAAAAAAAAATTTGAGAGACAATAAGGAAAAACATAGAACTCGACGGCTGCATGGGTTGCTTTCTCTTTGCTTTATTTGTGCAGAATTACTTATTTTCATGTTTATGGTGTTACGTAAAAGATTTGGCTGTATGTCTTTGTCTATCCTGAAGAATAAAGAAAACTACCACTATAATCTATGGCCTGGGAAAAATAATTTAAAAAAAGTTAGTTGTGTTATTCGTCGAAAGATGGCACTGCATGCAGTAGGTACCAATGACTAAAGATGATGTACAGACAGCAATACGTCAAGTTACTCATTAGCACAAAGCTGACGCAATCTAAGCGGAACAAGGGCCGATGTAGAGGTCAATATGAAAAGCCTAATGTGTCGTCGTGTATATACTTGAAAACTGTGTTTAGTTTATTTAAAGTTTCTGTATTACAGGCCGTTCTGCCTACCCCGAAAGAATAATAATAGATGTGAGTGTTAGTGTGGTCATTAGCTATATTGAATTGAAAAACTTGGTGTCGTATCGACAAAATAGTTATTATCATTTATAAAGTTAATCCATTCACACCTAATATTTCCTACTGGGTAGCCAAAACTGCAGTTTTAAAACCGTTTGATGCCAGACGAACTATTTTTAGTAATATAATGAAACAAAAAATGAGTTCATAATAAATAAAAATTTAATCATATCAATTATTAATTACTAACACAGTTTATTTATCTAAATTAAATCGTTTTCTGCCTTGGCGTATTTGGAAGATTTCAAAATAATTTTGACAGTGTCGCCGAATGGTTGTCGCTTTGTTATCTGAAAAAATAATAAAAATGTTAATTATCTAAGTTGTTGTATCTGTTACACCTATTTTTGACTTTTATAAAATGGTGCTCGTCTTTAAAAGCGCACAGAATGCATTCCTTTGTATGTTTTTAAGACTGTTATTAGTTTAATATAATGTTTTAACGTAAATTTGAAAAAATCAGAGTAGGCTAAGTTCAGTATTGACTTTTATAATACATGAATATTGCTACCTACTCTTCTCTTAAGAGGGATGCGAGGGTTTTGCTGTATGCTGGGCGAAAGGCTGCCCACTTCTCACCATTATACAACTTGTTCCATCTGATAACCCTCACAATTTGTATCAAACATGGCATCTAGTGGTTCTAGAACCACTGATGCTCTACCTACCCCGTTAGGGATTATGGGCGTGAGCGTATGTATGTAAGTATATATGAATATTGCTATTTAAAACGCACATTGCAATATTTAATTTAATTTACTGTGTTTGTGTAATATCACATACATACGTAAGTTCATGCCAATAATCTCTAACCGGGTAGGCAGAGTATTAGTGAGTCATGAATATGAGAGTTATCAGCTATGATGATACGTGATATATTGTGGAGAAAGATCGGTAGTCTTTCGCTGACGACGTTATGACACAGCAAACCTTCGTGTGCCGTCTACCTACTGACTTTTACTGAAGCGTTTCTGTCACTACCAGTTCAGTGTGAAAACGTTGTTTAAATTGCTCTGTATGATTTTTCAAACAAATGCCTGATGAGTACGTACATAGATAGCGCTACATCAGTTAGTGCAGACGGTGCTGTAGTCCCGGCCCGGCCGCGGCTCGCGTCACTTGGTCGGCTTGATGCAGCGTCATTTTTATATCTGATGCGATTTGTTTCTTCTGTAATAAAATAATATTATTGTTTATACTTCAATGTATGAAATAAGATTTAAATATAATTAAATCAATATTAATGAGAGTCTCTTTCTGTAATATAGGCGTTCTGTAATAGTAATACGGGTGTGCAACTTAAACAATTATTTATCAATTGTTCATTGGCAGTATTAGGAATCGAACCCAATACCCCTTTTTTATAATTATCAGCAATGATGTGATGATACATCCATCATACATGATCTATTGTGGAGAAAGACTATTCGCCCATGACACAGCAAATCTTCCTTTGCTGGCTAACTATTGACTTTTACTGAAGTGTTTATGTCACTATCAGTTCAGTGTGGAAGATTTTTTTAAATTGCTCTGTATGATTTTTCAAACAAATGCCTCATGAATATGTACAGACAACAGCACGTCATTACCCATTTGCTCTACGAAATCTGGCGCTATTACGACTGGTATAAGGGCGACGTCGAGGTCACGTCAGGCTTCACCTACGTCGAGGTATGTATAGCCTGACGTGCTACCGTGTGTACATTGCGCTACATCAGTTAGTACAGAGGTGCTGTACCTGCTGTAGTCCCGCCCTCGGCTGCAGGTCGCGTTATGTGGTCCTCGGTTTTAGGCAAAGCAGCTTTATTTTTCTTTAATACGATTTCCTTCTGTAATAAAATAACATTATTGTTAATTATTAATATTACTTAAATGAATAAAACTTGAATATAATGAAATCAATACTAATGAGATATCGGATGAGTATTTATTTAATCACTTTAATATTAGGTATATCTTCATCTTCATAACTTCTCATCTGAATTCCGTGATCTTGACAATAAGAGAACCAGACTGGACAGAAACATAATTTCAATTATGAACGCATCGGACAGCATTTAATGCGACAAAATGCGACTCGGACTCAGATCTACACTGAAGTAGGAGTCATCTTGGTCATTATGATAGTGAGAAAAAGAAACAATTAAGTACAATATAGATAAAGACTTGAGTCTCCTTCTGTAATGCGGGCGTTCTGTAACAGTAAAACGATGTAACTCAGAAAATTATCACTTGTTTATTGGCGGTACCTATTAGGAATCGAACCTAAGGGTCAGCTCACACCGCGACGCGACATTGCGGATAGAGCCACTTAAAATTGAACTTTATTTATCACAAGTGAGAATTAAGAACACGTCGCACCACGCAGCGCCGCGCCTCGCCGCTCGCCGCGGCGTTCGCACAATGAAATGTTTATCTTTTTACGTAGTTAATAAAATTCAATTTTGAGTGGCTCTATTAACAACGTCGCGTCGCGATGTGAGCTGACCCTAATACCCCTTTTTTATAAATAGAATTTTATTAAATAAGTTTTACCTTCATTCTTGAAATCTGTAACAGTTGTCTACATTGCTTTAAGATAATGCTTTTATGACTGATTCAGTTTCTAAGTTTTAGCTTTGTTTTTTTTGGAGATTTGATGGCAGATTGTCGATATCTCTATAGGTATATATAATCTGAAAAAGTAAAACAAAGACTTGAAATACACACACATTAGACAGAACTGCATGAAAAGGCACAAGCAGCGGCGTTGCGAACCGCGTTAGTCTGTATCATGGTTTTTTAACTTATTTACTCCGATTACACCAAAACAAATACTATGAAATACCTCTGCTTGGTTATATCCGCTGAAGCAGTGTGGAAATGAAATATAAGGCTACTGAAATATAATTAATTCATTTAAAAAAGTATTTGTATTTAATATAATGACCTAGTTTCATTTTATTGCTTCAGTTTGAATGAAGACGTTCACTTTTAGAGTTAGCCTAAAGTGTCCATGGCAGTGCTGCTAGCATCTTCCATCGGTGGTTTCAGTTACGCGTTCAGTGCCCCGCCGCTTCAAATAGTCGCTTTCGTTACTCATCTAGAGATGTATCTTCACTATGAGTAGCGTAGTTTGTTTGATGAATAAGGCGATAGTTTCTGTAAAAAATAATAATTTAAAATTACATAAATGCATACATACGTTCACGCCTATAATCTCTATCGGGGTAGGCAGAACCAGTGGTTCTGGGACTACTTCATACCACATTTGGCATAAATTCATGAAACATGAGGTACGTAATATAATGGCGAAAGGTAATTAATTCAAAATTCGTTTTTAAAATTATTTACTCAGTGTGGAATAAGTTGCAATAAATTAAATTAGTCTAAGTATACTTTAATGATTGTTTTTATTTACTTATGTTTATTGTATAATATTTTTATTATTTAAGTAGGTACCTTGAATTTTGAGTCCACCAGTTGTCTTCGGTAACATATTTCTTGATTGTTACAGTGATGGTCATTGTTGAATATCTTCATGTTTACTTCTTCACGTAATTGATGGTTGAACATTGGTATTTCAATATAATCATTTAAAAACTGAAAGAGATAAAAACTTAAAATGTGAAGTGGTGCAGTTGTGAATGTTGTGATGTCATTCGCTTCACTTCAGACGAAAGATACTACTTATAAAACCGCACTGGTACATGATCGGAAAAGGAAAAAAAATGAATAAAAAGAGCTTTGTATTATTTAAAATATTATAGCAAGTACAGTGCAGTTAATTTAGTCTGAAGTTACTGAGCCCCTCCGCCACGTCAAGGCTGACCATCTTGGAGGGGAGCTAACTACTCTAACTACAAAGATAAAAGAGATATACAATAAAAATATACATAAACACCATGTACAATAAATAAAATACATAATAATAATTCGTAAAGAGCTAACTACACAAACTATTAAAATAATCACAAAATATTAAAATAAAAAGAAATGAATAATTTAATACATAAAATATCCTACAAGAGAGCTAACTTATTAAAATTACTATAACATATACATATATAATAAAATAAAAAATGACTATAATATATGAAATAAATAGAAATGCAATTAAGTGGAAAAAAAATTAATAAACGAAGTACATAAAGTATTAACTCATTAAAAAAAAATATCTACAATAAATACATAATATAAATAATTTTAAAAATATATACTTACGAATAATAAATATTTCTAATTAAATTCTATCTAAAACTAAATACGCCTGAAATGAAAAATAGAAACAAAACAATCTCGTGGGATAACAACGTCGAATCAGGTACTTCCCCGACCAAATAAGAACCGGAGTAAATACAATGACGTGTAGCCAATGATTGAGAAATCACCGTTATCCGCCAAACTCCTTTAGTTGAAAAACTGAAATTGCAAAAAACTTCTATCTACAAAATCGCTAACTACGATCTAATACTACTTTTAAAAGAGCAAAAAGAATTACTTCAGCAATCATGTATTACAATTTCATGCCATCAATCGATCATACCAGTCTTCATGCGTAACCACTAAAAAGCAAAATGTTGTTTATGAGTAATGTTGTAAGTGTACTGAGGTGAAGTATGTGTAAAAAAGCATGTTTTGAAATAAAGCGTCTACTAAAGGAACTAATAAGCAAACTACATTTAATGAAGAGCTGAATCAAAATACAAATCGCCAAAGACCTTGACAAACAACGTAGAACCCGATGTCTCTTTAAGTTAAAAAAATCCTAAGCAGAATCTAAAGAACAAAAAGGACTAAGAAGAATGAAGAATAACAAAGACACAAATTACCTCTCGATATCCTATATTAACAACTAAAAATGACCCAAAGGCTTTGACGAACAACGTAGAACCCGATGTCTCTTTAAGTTAAAAAAAGCCTTAGCAGAATTTAAAGAACAAAAAGGACTAAGAAAAATGAAGAATAACAAAATCACAAATCACCTCTCGATATCCTATATAACAAATAAAAATGACCCAAAGGCTTTGACGAACAACGTAGAACCCGATGTCTCTTTAAGTTAAAAAAAGCCTTAGCAGAATTTAAAGAACAAAAAGGACTAAGAAAAATGAAGAATAACAAAATCACAAATCACCTCTCGATATCCTATATTAACAACTAAAAATAACCCAAAGGCTTTGACGAAAAACGTAGAACCCGATGTCTCTTTAAGTTAAAAAGCCTAAGTAGAATCTAAAGAACAAAAAGGACTAAGAAGAATGAAGAATAACAAAGTCACAAATCACCTCTCGATATCCTATATTAACAACTAAAAATTACCCAAAGGCTTTGACGAACAACGTAGAACCCGATGTCTCTTTAAGTTAAAAAAAGCCTAAGCAGAATTTAAAGAACAAAAAGAACTAAGAAGAATGAAGAATAACAAAGTCACAAATCACCTCTCGATATCCTATATTAACAACTAAAAATGACCCAAAGGCTTTGACGAACAACGTAGAACCCGATGTCTCTTTAAGTTAAAAAAAAGCCTAAGCAGAATTTAAAGAACAAAAAGGACTAAGAAGAATGAAGAATAACAAAGTCACAAATCACCTCTCGATATCCTATATTAACAACTAAAAATGACCCAAAGGCTTTGACGAATAACGTAGATCCTGATGTCTCCTCAAAACAAAGAAACCAACGCAGAATTTATAAAAAATAAATTTATAAAAAAGGATAGAACAGATGACGAACCTCGTGCAGATTATGATGGAGCTAAAACGAAACTTATAATTCTAAAATCCGAACTATAAGCAAACTACTTTTAGCACTCATACTATACATCTCATTCGATCATACAAGTATCCATCCCTTGTATTCAGCTATATTATGAGTGTAGTGTAGTGTAGTGACATCATTTAATGAGGTTGGTACAATGGTAAACATATTTTTTCAACTGTAATTGAGTAAGATATCCACAGTAAGTGAACTATTGCCGACTATAGGGTTCACAAGTAAAGGTCGGAACCATGTGTACTGATTGGAAATCAATGATATGTGGGTGAACCATTCCTCTGTTAGAACAGTGCAAACCAATCTCGGAGACCGAGTGAAAAAGAAAGAAGCAGACCCACCGGTTGAACGTATTGAAGGTGTTAAGGTTGATATCTGGGAGTGACGTGGAGATAGCATGAGGATAATGTCGGAGAGCCGTTGATTCTCGAGTAAGGTCTCACTCAGATCAGGTAGCTGACCCCAAAGTAGACCGTCGGTTTGGCTGTACTGGTTCAGAACTGATTACTGGTTGCCCTCACCGTAGGACGACTCGGAGAAGGATGGAGAAACGAACTTGACACGTGAATGTGCTGCCTGTAGACTGCGCGATAAGTTGCATGTATATCCCACCCACTCCAACGAAAAAAACCAGAAGTATTCATCAACATTTATAACCAAAAAAACGGTTTAAAAAAAGTAAAAATTAAGCAGCCTCTTACAGTCGTTATTTTGCCTGTCTTTGAAACATAGATATTTTTTCATTTGCTCTTCTTTGAACATGCCTTTGTTTTGCATTAATCAATATGAATTTGGACAAATGAACTGTGAATTCTTCATTCGGCTCTAACAGTATTCTTAAACATAGTACAGTCAAGAGCAGGTCACGCTTTACACTACCAGTTTAAGCTGAGCTCTGATTTATACTGCGCGCCATACAATGCAGGGCCGGTCCAAAGTGTCAAGCTTGACGTGCTCTTGAGTGTACTATGACAGTGCATGTTGTTATTAACTTTTAAAAAATCTTAACCAATTATTACTTAACTTTAAAAGTTATAATTTTTACTAACTTTAAGTTCAATTTGTAATTTATTTTTTTAACATTAATATAAGAATTGATTTTTACATAGATAGCTCTTTTTATTACGAGAACAATTCTTTAGGCTTTTTACTAAAACAAAAATTATTATAAAAAATTACACTTATCTATCTGTCTTAGAACTGTTTATATTTTAAGTGAAGCCAATCATTTTTATTTCAAAACCGTTTTTATCAAAATAGGACAGAATGCAATGCACACATGTGACAAAATTATATATTACTTTGTTGTTTGTAAATTTTGTTCTACTTTAATAAAATTAATTTTGAAAATATTGAATTGGCCAGAACTGTTGGCCACTACAAAAAAATGAAATTATTGTGAATGGACATCAATATTATATTATAATTGAAAACACAATCTTAGCTTTAAATCTAACTTAGTCAAATAAGCCACTCCGTTTCATTCCTGGGGCAAAGCATTCGTGGTGCAAAGGTTGTCCCTTGCAATTCAACGCGGCTAGCGTCGTGGGAACCTTTGCTCCAGGAATCAAACGGGGTGGGTTATTTGACTAAGTTAAGTTATAATATTATTAAAACATCAATTTTATTATTAAGAAAATGGAAAGTAGAGGTCATTATGAATGAATAATAAAATCTGAACTACTTACTATTATTTTTTTTCTTAACTAAAATGTGTTGCTTTTTCCATGTTTTTTTTTTATTTATTTTTTTATTTTTTTTATTTTTTTTATTTTTTTTACTTTTTTTGGTTATTTGTTTTTTTTGTTTTTTTGTTTTTTTTTTTGTTTTTTTTTGTTTTTTTTTGCAACACATTTTTACAATCACCATCTGGAACTGTTATTTTTGATTTGTTTCGACGCAATCTTCGTGTTTAGTTTCTGAAATGGTCTTTCATAATTATAGTAACGGCATTTTCAATCATAAGTGACATACAACTTCATTACCAACACGTATCTTACTTTGGCATACATTGTGAACATGTTATTAGATTCTGACGTCCACATATTATATTACTCCAACCAACTCCAAATCTTAAATCGGTGAATCGAAGGTGATTCAAACTTGAGGCGGCATGCATCGGTAAATAAGCTTCTTTCTCATGTTACAAGTTGTAGACATGAGAAGATATTGCAGAAAAACAAAAAAGACGAGCGGTGGATGAGAAATATTGTTATAATTCCGTTGAGTATATGTGGTAGGGTTCTCATCTCAACTTTTCACAGCACTTACAAAACCACTTTATACATTTTCATTTGTAAAATTTCTTGTCATTTTGTATGCTGAACTTTGAAACTTCAGTGTAGCACCATATATTGATAAATAAGTAGCATTTGTTGAGATAATCACAGATATCTTCTTTTTTAGATTGTCGCTTTTAGGATTGCCAAGTCCAGCGTACGGTGAACATGTAGTGGTGACGAAGTTGCTGGGTTGAATGTGTGCTAAAACATTTGTGGCTTGTGGGCTGCTTTAGGCAGTGCAGATGCGACATTGCCAGTATTGCCATTACAGATTAGAAGCACGTGTTGCGCCAACTATGATCTGGACCAGAAAGCGTGCATTGTGTTAACGATGATTCGTTGCTGTGCCTGTTGTTGATGTCGTAGAGTTTGATGCGATGAAAATTGCTTCGATATAAGATTGAAGAGATTGATTTTTCGGACGATTAAATAAAAAAAATGTTTCATAAATAAAATTAAGTATTAAAATTTTAATAAATTAAGGTAAATTGTCTAGTTAGACGATAGTATAGTAAGTTCCACTTTCATACTTGTTTTTACATGATATTTCATAACTAAAGTAAGAAGTTAATTACACATAAGATTTTTTAAAGATATATTTAAAAATATAACTATACTTTTTGGAAAAGATATTTTGGTGTTTTTTAATAAATCAAAAGCAACAGTCAAAAAACAGACTTTTCATATATTATAAAAACATTTGAATGAATGAGAAGTTAAAAGGTAATTTTTTTTTACATCATTACTCTAATTATTAGATAACTCGTAAGTAAACATCTTAGTCGAAAAAAATTTAAAAGCCGAATGTAGAAATCTTGTTGCAATTTGTAACAAGTAATTTAATATAATTCATATTTAAAGATTGTCGCTGTTTTAAACGAATAGAAAAGGCCACCTAAGTTTTACGTAAGTATGTAATTTTTAATTAAAAATATTCCATGCAGGATGTTAAAGACAGCTTAGCAAATACAAGAACGGTTGAGTTGTCACGGTTACATATTAGATAACAAAAAATCTAATTATTTAATTTTTTTAAAACAACAAATTATAAAATATAAAATACAGTGCTTCGTTTTTATATTTCATCAAAAGTTTAATTGAACAAATCTAGAATATGAACATTTGAATCGTCAGTTATAGTCTATGGGTAAATTAATAAATCGTAAATCATCAACTGGATAAATTAAAAATAGTCAAACCGTTTTTTGTTTTTAATCCTTTAGGTTAACTTTATTTTTCCCCCTAGATGTAATTTTTAAACACTTGAGGAATAAATTATTTGCGATTATAGAATTTGATGAGAAGTAATTTTGGTACAGACATCAGAAAGTCAGGTTACCCATTTGCGATACGAAAGCAAACGTTAATACGAGCAAGATAAGGGCGACGTCAAAGTTAAATTGTATAGCATGATGTGTTGCCGAAAGTATTTTAAATTGATGTTTAGCAACTTTTGGTGAGTCTAAAATTTAATAGACACATATATTAAATTTTGCTAAAAATGTAGATCATTTTGACTTTTAAAATTTGTTATCCTGTTTGTTGTTCTTTTAAATTTTTTTTAATAAATTTTATATTTTCTAATATGTAATCATGTACACATAATTATGATCGGCTGAAACTACGCAACGAATCGCGTAGTTGCGCGTGTCGCTATTATTCTGAGATGAATATTACAGTTTTTCGTGTTTTAATCCTTGGCATGCCTGGTGAATGAAAATGACATCATATGCCTGGTAGGGTCTGAGAGACATATTTAATAGCCAAAAACATTTGAAATTCAAGATTTTTTTGTTAAGATTCGGTTAGAATATTTATTCTTGTTCATTATTAAGAAAATTATAGATTACTTTCACATTAAAGTTTAGATTCTAACTGAAATAAACCTATATTGGATAGCACAACAAAAACAAAGAATTCATATTTTATACACAATCTATCTTATATGGTTAAATTTTATACTGGCATGAAGAAAGGAGACAAATGGAATTAGTCAAAAGAAAATGTTAGGTAGACCCTACCAAAATCTGAATACTTTCCGCATATCTTTCTCAGGAGAAAGTTGGCTAAGGATTGCCTGTAGAAAGGGGAATGTTTACATGGCTAGTTTATAAGTGAACTTGCCATAAGCGACATTAGACATAAATTTATATATATTTAAAACAATAGGTACGAAGGATTTTCCAGTAAGGCGGGCCCTGAGACTCACCAGGCATGCCGATGGTTAAGCTGTCAATAATGTTTTTATGAGTAAAATAAAGTATTATCAAATAAGTAATTTCAATTTAATATTAAAATTAGTAAATTGTGAAAATTTAGGGTTACAGTTTTTGCTAAGCTGTCTCTTACATCTTGTATAGCTGCATTAATCAACATTCAGATTATCATCCCCCTTGTCATAAAACATAATCAAATACCCCCCTCCCCTACTGATGCTTTTGAATGGCAGTAGGGTATTATTGGGCATTCTAATTCACTTTTTTCAAAAACCAGTTCACTTCACTCCGTTTGCTCCACTTCGTTCCGCACTCCGTTTCGTGAACTGGTGTTTTAAAAAAAGTGAATTAGAAAGCCCAATAATACAATTATGAAATGAACCTATGCTAACACTTACCACATCAAACGGCAGCGAATGCGTTTCCTCCCGGCGGCCCGTTCCCATTTCCCATACAGCAGCAACAACAATAATTGTCTATTTCTATGTCTTATCACTAATTTTGCGAGAACACTTTTTGCGGAATCGTTATTTTCATAAAAACTGGAAATATTAGGTTTTAGTCACAAATTTCGCGAGATGTATGACTATAAAATTTAAAATGATAATTTTCATTAGAGAAACCAACTAAATCGTATTACACATTTACGAGATTTTCATACTTGAATGAGGGTTTCTGATCAATCAAAACTGGATCCTAACGTTAATTGTTGAGGCTTTTCAACTGACCAGAACTGGTTCCTCTCAAATCAAAACCCCATGCTTTCCTCTCAATTTTAGTTGGTTTTTCTAAGGAAAACTGAATTACGTAAATACCTTCTATGTCAGGTACTAAGCACATTTTCAAGGTTTACATAATTGAATGAGGGTCTCCCACCAGTTGAAACTGGATCCCAACTTTACATGTTTAGGCTTTTCAACTGACTAGAGCTGTTTCCTCTCAATAAAAACCTTGTGCTTTTCCCACCCTAGACAAGTACTTACGCGTAAATATTAGGTTTTAGTCACAAATTTCGCGAGATGTATGACCATAAAATTTAAAATCATAACTTTCATTAGAAATACCAACTAAATCGTATTACACATTTACGAGATTTTCATACTTGAATGAGGGTTTCTGATCAATCTAAACTGGATCCTAACGTTAATTGTTGAGGGTTTTCAACTGACCAGAACTGGTTCCTCTCAAATCAAAACCCCATGCTTTCCTCTCAATTTTAGTTGGTTTTTCTAAGGAAAACTGAATTACGTAAATACCTTCTATGTCAGGTACTAAGCACATTTTCAAGGTTTACATAATTGAATGAGGGTCTCCCACCAGTTGAAACTGGATCCCAACTTTACATGTTTAGGCTTTTCAACTGACTAGAGCTGTTTCCTCTCAATAAAAACCTTGTGCTTTTCCCACCCTAGACAAGTACTTACGCGTAAATATTAAATTACACAATCACAAATTTCGCGAGATTTCACGTAACTCCACAATCATGATTTTCTTGAAAATGCAAATCAAAAACGATATCGGCACACATTACAAAGATTTTTAATATTGAATGAGGGTTTCCGGTCAATCAAAACTGGATCCTAACATCAATTGTTGAGGCTTTTCAACCGACCAGAACTGGTTCCTCTCAAATCTAAAACCTGGTGCTTTTCCCACGCTTTTGACTGTGTTTTCAAACGAAAACGAAATGTAGAAACCGACGCGGTTGGAGTTACGAATACACTAACGCTTTGCAGCTATGCTTCCCGAATCTGATTAGTAAGCATTTGAGTTACTATTTACAATAAAGGTTGTCACACACCACATGCGAGCGATAATTTATCTTCTTCACGCTTTTGTTTCACAGATTTTCATTATTTCTGTTTATTTTCTACTAAAATTGAATTTGTGTAAACACTATAATCGTATATTAACATGTTCAATAATAGTTATTTTTAACAATTCAGTGGATTATCATTAGATAACAAACATTATTTAAAATCTCTTAATCAAATAATACCATTTATTGTCTTACGTAATATCAACAAAATAATCTCTAGATGTTTAACTACCTATTTATGATAATTGTATAAAAAATAAATGTCACTAGTATTTTAAACATTTTCAATCAAACCCCCACTAAACCTTTTTTAAATATATACTAATAAAATAATTATTTTTTTCCTAATCATGATGAATATAAAAAATATATTAAAAAATAGCTTTATCTTAGTGTATCCCAGCTTTATCTCACAATTTAGTTCCCAAGAGTCACCGAGAGTTCCACATACTCGTAAGTATTATAGCTTTACCTGTAGATTAAATTACTAAGACGTTGCAGTTAGTCTACAAACCCGCAGGTGGACAAATCTATACATATTATAAAGAGGAAAGATTTGATTGTTTGTTTGTTTGTTTGCATTGAATAGGCTCCGAAACTACTGGACTGATTTGAAAAATTCTTTCACCATTAGAAAGCTACATTATCCCCGATGGACATAGGCTACATCATTTTCCCGAATTCCCACGGGAACGAAGTCCCGTGCTGAATGCTAGTAAATAATAAGACTCAGTTCACATAAGTAGTGAATACAGATATTTCAAAGAGGGTAGGCAGGGAAATTTAAGACAAGAGAACATTTTATTTTTGTATGTAGTTTTATTCAACTAGTAAAAGGGTATGTTAATGGAATTTACACGTTTGAAGATAATGAAATTAGTAAAACAACCACGCATACAGATATTTTGAAAAGGGTAGGTAGAGAAATTTAAGACAAGAATACATTTTATTTTTAATTTTATTTTTAATAGTTTTATTAAACTAATAAAAGTCGAATTTACTTTTCACAAATCGAAAATATTTTTTTTCTTACGAACTTATTATAATGTATATTGTATCCTACTGTCAGCTACTGTTTACTGTTGTCATCTAATGTCCACTATTGTCAAGTATTGTCTTGTTTTCTCCGAAATGCATGATGTCAAAATAATTCTCTGAATCAAACTCATGGAAATATCTTTTTGAAATAGGTATATAAAGTTATGTATACGTAAAGGTTAAATGTAATGCAGAACGTTTTTTGTAAGTTTCATAATTGTCATTATAGGATGAACGTGCCCTAAGTCGTATTAGTCGAATGAGAACTAAGTATCAGATTCTTTTCCACGGTTCATGGGAAAGTAGTGATTTGCTGTCGCAAACTATTTCTAACAGCAGAAGTTACTTTTGCTGACTTTATTAATTTTCAGGGATAGTAAACATTACACGGTTTTATAAATTTTAAAAACCTAACATTTTGTTCTAACATAATGTTTGCATATTAATTATTTATTAAAGACATTTTTAAATACGTAAGATACCAAAATTTACTAATATCTATCTATCTATATAATACAAGAAATTTATAAAAAAAAATTGTTTTATTTTTTCACTGCAAAACATGTAACTTTTTAATTTTTAGGTTTCCCGTAAATACTTACTAGTAAATACATACTATTAAGTTTGGTACCTGTACAACCAATAAAATGTAGCAATATTATTATTTTTTTCCATGAGTTTGCGATCCCTGACAAATTTTGCTTACTACGGAGAAATTACAGGATAAATACCACAAATTAATTTCTTAAATTCATTCACTTTGTGTAAAGCTGTTCGTGCTTCCGAACCTTTCGCTCGTGCTTATCAAGTGTCGTTTAATTTCAAGAATACTGTGCTGTGGTGCTGTGCGCTAATTTCAACAAAACTTCATTTTATGCGGATCCCGTGCATCAGAATAATGTATGTAAGTTCGAATTAACTTAATTTTCAAAATACCTTCCTAATTTTATTTAAATGTTGAGTAAAGTGATTTAGTTTGATTTTCTTTTTTTAACCCTGTCATAACCGATATTTTCAATTTGTTTTTTTTCTATTACAGGTCTGAATCAAACTACAAACGTACCAAACACGAGAAGGCTGAGACCGACTTCTTCGATTCAGAAGACGAGGGTGCAAGGTAAATATTTTACTCTACTTAAAGCAAATTAATGTTTTAGTTTATACGATATTTCCCTTTACCTTAATGTTTTTTTAGTTGTCTCTCTTATTTTCTAAACACCTTCATAAACCGTGATCACAAATTACTTATGTTGAAATTTTTTAAATTATAAATCGACTTTTCTAAGTTTAAAGACTAATATATATATATTTTTTTTTCTCAGTGCTAAGAAGAAAAACAAGCCAGGCCCGAAGCCCCGTGCTTCCAAAGCAGCTACCCCGTCACGCGCACCGTCCAAGTCGCAGTCAGAAGATCCGGCTAGCTGGCTGTCGGACAGCGAGGACGAGACACAAGCACGACAGAAGGCGCAGCAGACGCCGTCCATTTACTCAAAGCGCGTGGCTGATGGTACGATACGGAGAAAAGCGTTCCTTAGTGGTAGTTTAATTGCGGAGTTACGACTCTACAACTGCGCAGAAATAAAAGATCTCGAGGGATTGGATAGGTGCGAGAAAGCGTTCGTATGGCTCCGCTATCAGGGCGATCAACAAGATCCCGAGTTTTTATTATTGAAAAAGTTTATTAAGGGGGCTAAAGAAAAGTTTACTGAAGAAGGAACGTTTTACCAAGCAAAAAAGAAAAAGTAGGTAAAAGTTACACCTTGTTCGATTCGAAAATACTTTCTTACTAGATTTAATTTTTTATTTTCTGGATTTAAGATTTGCGTGGTAAAGCGTTCTTTTCTTTATTTTAATTTTATGGTTAAATATTATTACGTATGCGAGTATATTCTTATTTTAGTACATTTTATTTAGTAGTGTAGGTATTTTGTGTTAGGATTAGGATATATTACTTGTGCGTTGCTTATAATAGTCTTAAGGTTTTGGTCAATAAATCAATATTTTAATCGTTTTAAGTTTATAATTTACAGTCTAATTCTGTTAGATAGGTAACTAAAACAATCTTCACCCGCTTGTTCAGACAATTCTTATAATGACACATTCAATATTTTGTTCAGTTTGCGATATTTCGATTAAAAGTAAAGTGTTCTCTGCTCACCTTAAAAGTATTTTGCATAAAGATAATAGTTCAATCAATGAAAGTGATGGCATTGACAAAATTAGTAGCGCTTTCCGTGCACGTATTGCATCATATCGTGTACGAGGTGACGAAGCGAACCAACCGCTACCACCAAATGAATTTTTGTTTAATATTCGTAGACATGTACGCAAACTCCTTACTACTCGCGTACAAACTCATACAAACTTGAAAGTCAATTTTGAATTGTTCGCTGAATTTTCTTTACCCAAAATTCAAGACAAGGTTTCGATTAAATCTTTTGCCACAGAAAATATAATTTTGCATCGAAATTTCGACTTTAAAACCTTATATTATAAAGTTATTGAAAACATTAGTAGAAAAGTGGAAGAGTTTGAAGAAAAAGATAGTGGCTGGGCCTTTATTCGAAACCTTTACCTTGAAGTGAATATGAACAAATACAATCCGATGAGAGCTTCCAGCTTTATCGATTTGCCTAAAAATATAAAGAACAAACGTGCTTGCATTAATATTAGAAACGCTGACAACTTTTGTTTCCTATGGTCGATAATGGCTGCGTTATTTCCAGTTAAGAACAACGGTCACCGTACGTCTTCGTATCCACACTTTGAAACCGTTCTTAATACGAGAAACATGTCTTTCCCTGTAGGATTCTCAGATATAAAAGTATTTGAAAAAAATAATCCAAAGATAAGTGTGAATGTTTACGGTCTCAAAAATAATAAAAATATAGTAGGTCCCTTGTACAGAAGTGAATCTCGAAAAAAACATCACATTAATCTTCTGTTTTTAGAAGACAATAATCGTTCTCATTACTGTCTTATTAAAGATTTGCCTAAATTGCTTCGTCAACAAGTAACAAATCACCATGCAAAGTTATATTTTTGTGATGATTGCATTTTATTTTTTGATACTTTAAAAAAATTTAAATCTCATACTTGTGGGCAAGTGAAAACAATTCTGCCTGAGGCAGGAAGTTTTATTCAATTCAAAAACTATGAACGAATGCAGGATATGCCCTTCGTTATCTATGCTGACTTCGAATCTCTGCTGAAGCCCGTTGAAAACAATGCTGATAACACATCTAGTTGTACAACATCTTTACAGCAACACGTGCCAGCTGCTTTTGCTTATTATATAGTTTGTTCATATGATAGTTCACTTAACAGGTATGTTACTTATCGAGGACCAGATTGTGTTGCAAAGTTTTTACATTCACTTCAATCCGATGTTACGAAAATCTATGAAATATTACAAACCCCTGTGCCAATGACATTCACGGAAGAGGATTTGATTAATCATACTAACGCTGACTTATGTTTCCTTTGCGATAAAATACTATTTGACGATAAGGTTCGAGACCATTGCCATCTTACGGGACGTTATCGCGGAGCTGCTCATTCGTATTGTAATATCCGATTTCGCTTGCCTAAACTGATCCCAGTATTTTTCCACAACTTGTCAGGATACGACTGTCACTTATTTATAAGGGAATTAGGTGAGTTAGACGGTAAATTAAAGGTAATCGCGAAAAACAAAGAAAATTACATTTCATTTACAAAATTTTTTCAAGTCTATGAGGATAGAATACCTGTTCGCTTCGTAGATTCGTTTAAGTTTTTAGGTACTAGTTTAGAAAAACTTGTGTCTAATTTGAATTCAAATGATTTTATTCATTTAAAACGCTTTTTTCCCTCAAATGTACAATTTAATTTGGTGAAACGCAAAGGGGTGTATCCTTATGAGTATATGACTAGCTGGGAACTCTTTGAGGAAGTTAACCTACCACCACGTCATTGCTTTTACAGTACATTAACTAATGACATTATTTCTGAATCGGACCATGAACACGCACGAAATGTTTGGAATCAGTTTAAAATAAGGAATCTCGGAGAATACACCGATCTATACCTCAAGTCAGATGTATTATTACTTGCGGACGTATTTGAAAACTTTCGCAAAACGTGTAAAGTTAATTACAAGCTAGATCCCGCTTTTTACTTAACAGCTCCTAGTTTGAGTTTCGATGCTATGCTTTTAAAAACCGGAGTGCAATTAGAGCTTATTAATGATTTGGAAATTATAAGATTAATTCAAAAAGGTATTCGTGGTGGGATTTGTTTATGTTCCACTAGGCATTCAAAAGCAAATAATAAATATTTGCCTGAGTACAATAGCTCACAAAAAAACAATTATCTGATTTACATCGATTGCAACAATCTATACGGGTACGCTATGTGTGCTTATCTACCATATTCCGATTTCAAATTGCTCAACGAAGAAGAAATTAATCGTATAAATTTTTGCAATATTTCTTTAGATGGTGACTATGGTTACATATTGGAGGTTGACATAGAATACCCAGAACATTTACATGACCTTCATAACGATATACCATTTTGCGCACAAAAGTTTGCACCACCAGGTTCCAAAACTCAAAAATTAATACCAAATTTGTACGACAAGTTCCACTACGTAATTCATTTCGTTCATTTGCAGACTTGTTTGAAACACGGGTTGAAATTAGTGAAAGTGCATAAGGTGATTGAATTCAAACAAGGACCATATCTAAAAGAATATATAGACATGAATACAGAATTGCGTAAAAAAGCTAAATCTACGTTTGAGCAGGACTTTTTCAAATTATTAAATAATAGCATTTTTGGTAAAACTTTAGAGGACACAGAAAAACGAGTTGATATAAAATTAGTTAATCAGTGGACTGATACTAGGAACAAAACAAAAAAAAATATTACTGCAGAGCAACTAATCGCACGTCCTAATTTCCATAGTGTTTCAATTTTTACAGAGAATTTTGTAGCTATTCAAATGAAACCTGAAACTGTTACCTTAAATAAACCTATCTATATAGGTTTTGCGGTTCTCGAAATTTCTAAAAGTCACATGTTCGATTTCCATTACTCTGTCATGAAACCTTTTTATGGCGAAAGACTGAGATTGTGTTATACAGACACAGACAGTTTTCTTTATACTATAGATACGGAAGATTTTTATAAAGATTTGAAAAGTCATTTTTTACAATATTTCGATACTAGTAATTATGATATAAACAATTGTTACAATATACCTTTATTGAATAAAAAGGTACCAGGTCTCTTTAAAGACGAATTGGGTGGGACCGTTATTTCGGAGTTTGTGGGGTTAAGGTCAAAGCTCTATTGCATTAAAACACAACAAGACGAATTAAAAAAAGCAAAAGGTGTACAAAAGAACGTTATAAAACATGTTCATTTTTCAGATTATAGCAAAGTTTTAATGGAGAATAAGCTGATTCGTAAGAAAAATATAATTTTCAAATCACTTAAACATAAAATATTTACACAAGAACAGAATAAGATTGCATTGTCAGCAAACGACGACAAGCGCATTATTTTGAAAGACCGCATTTCAACTGTTTCTTGGGGACACTGTGATACTTTATCCTAAAAATGACAACTGTAACGAAACTTTATAATTCACCATGGCCGAGAGCTACCTGACTGATTGTGTCATTTCAATGCGAGTGTATACACACGACAACGGTATTAATATAAAATCTGGACTTTGGGTTTTAAATGATTTCATGCCTCAACTTCATATTTTCAACGAGGAAGAAAGTCTATTTTTCTCTATTAATGAGTGGAATCTAGTGTGTGAGATGTTAAATAATGGTTATTCTTTTGGCACGGTGAAATTTACAGATAAAAAGGCAGCGTTACAAACTTTAACCGTGTTAATATATAGTGATAAACGTTGTTCTTTACAATTTGGTCATCTCGTAAGCGAAGCGATTTATCATTTTATTGACTGTATTAAATTGAGAGTATTCCAACTTGAAAACGAATATGTTGAAGCAATTAATTTTGTTAAAAAGGTAGAAAGCAATTTGGATTTTAACTGTTTGTCAGCTTTTCAAAATATAAATAATTATTTAATTTGTTTCGCCAACCCCCTTTCCTTAATCGAGCTAGAAATTGTAGCTACAGCCAGTGCATATTTTATAAGGATTTTGTAACAACTAAGTATGTTAGATAGTAAGTTAAGAAATAAGTATTAGTTTTAGGTACTAAGTTTAATGTATTGATTTTATTTTTATATCAATAAATGTAGCTAAACTAAATGTTTTATTTATTTTATTTAAATACAATTACCTACCATTATTTGACTAGAAATACAAAATAATGTACCTGCATACTAGTAATTTAACATGAACGTGTTTGAACATGTTCTAACAAATTCTGACATCTACTAACAATAACAATGAGGTGTTATGTTCTCTAGTTTTAAATTACTGGTAAGTAATACTAGCACAGCAAAAACGAATCGAAACGTGAGATGAAAAATTGAACAAGTTTCAACATGTTCAAATAAATATCAGGAACAAAGGAGGTGTTATATTACATGACTCCGTTTTATCTATTGTGTTGTTCATTTACGTTTAGTTCTTCAAGCAAAGCAGTGCATAGCTTTAAACATGAGTGAAAAAGTCGATCTCACATCCTTCTTGTGCGTGTATCGAGACGATAAGACTCCACGTTTTGGAGTTAAGGTGGAGTTATCTCAATTTGAAGACGATGAGAAAATTTGCCGTACAATTTTGAAGAGCAATTACATCGTGCACGATGAAGACGATCCGGTGCTCAGACAGTTGGTGCAGCTGCTTTATCACGTGTGCAAGGAGTTGGGAGAGCGATCGGAGTTTGGACTATAAGCTGGTAAGTATATAAATATATTTTGATTTTGTGTTGTCCGTTTCGAACCTCATAGTACAAGTTAATTAAAATCTTATTTTCTCTTTTCCAGAAACTGCAGTGCTACAGGAAACAACCTCTGTTGCAGCCTCTATAGTATTAAGTTAGTTCTACTATTTGTAATTTCTTAAGTTATTAAAATTGTTTAGATTGTAAATAAATAGTATCTACTTAGGAATAATTATACTTTTTTATTGTTTCATCGTATCAAATGATAGTAAATACAATAAAATATGCATTTTGACGTTATGTAACTATTAAGAGTAGTTTTGTTAAGATGAGTTAAAATAAATAAAAGGCTATTGTTTTATAAGTACGTAATTTATTAAACTTAAAAATAAAAACTAGTTAAAAAAATTAAATTGATCTATATTATTATCTTCATACCACTTTTTAATACATAATACATTTTTTAAAGAACATTCTTTTAAATGAATTATACAATTAAATTTTGTAATATCTTTGCAGTACTTATTATGAAGACTTGCAATATTAGGACAGCCTTTACTACCTATATCGATTATGTTACAATTTTCGCATATACATTTTATCCATTTTATTTTTTCTTCTCCTTTAACAATAATATTTTTGTTTTGTAAATGAGGTTTTATCACTCTTTCAAATTCCCTAAAGTCGATGTATCCTTCACTCCAATAAATACCACGGTTCTTTTCTAACCACAACACACGTTTCTTTTCTTCTTTTGTTAATTTGACATATGGATATGGAGGTTTTATTAAAAATACTTGAGTGTGTTCTTCAGTGGCAATAGCACATTCTTTAATAATGAATTCATTTTTTAAGTTTTTAAAACCTTGTACATCCACAATTATTGCATTCATGATATCTTTTTAACTATACTGCTCAAAGGTTTGTATTCTATCAAGCAATCGTTAAAAATAAGACAATATGCAGAAGTTTGATCAGGAATTTCAGTATCACACTCTATTTCAATGCGCACGTTGACAACAGGTCCTGTTTTTATGTTATCGTTTTGCCTGGAGCAGTCAATTACAAATAGAGGTGCTATATCTTTAAATTGTTGTACCGTTAGAAGCGGTTCTACTCTTTCACGACCGTAGTACGACTGCTGAAATCTCGCATACTGTTCATATAATAATGCAATTCTGTCTCCTACAAAACTAATGTCAAGACTTTCGTACGGAAAGTATGTAGAATTTAGATACACCTTTACATCTCGTAAGTAACAGTGATCAAATCTTGACATATCAGCACTTGCATTATTTTTCCGGTTAGTTTGCAATGCTAAGACTACAAACCGTGGCTTTTCAATTTGAGAAGATGTTTTAATAGACCAAGTATGCTTTGTTGTTTTAGGTAATAAAGGATACTCATATAAATCCCAATTTCTAAAGGCTAGTTGAATTGGGCGATCTTTATCCAACAAGCGCAGTAAATTGACTTTTTCCTTATCAGACACCTTGACATGTGGAACTCGCCATACAATTTTATTCATAACAATATCACTCACTACTTCACCGGTGTTAAGTTTCAGAGCATTTAAGTTGGTGTTACTGCGTAGAAGAATAAGTTCATGCTTACAGTTTATTATTACTTTCTTATAATCTTCAGCGAATCCTAGTATGTTACTTAGCGGAATAGATGCTGAAAAGTTTCCATGGTGAATATTTTTGTTACCCTCTATATCCCACCCCCATGCTTTAGACATCCGAGACTCGCTATCGTTCATTGACAGAATGGATTTCAAAGTTGTAGTAATACCTGCATTTTTAATTTTATCAATTTCAATCCCATTCAATTCGTATCGTATATCTTGAAAAAGATACATTAACGGATTGTTAGTAAAATGTACAGTATCAAGACTCTTCTGTGTATCACCTTTAACAACTCTAACAATACCTTCTAAATAAAGAGTGCTGGCTGATGGTAAAACATATAAATCCTGCTGATTGATTGCAATCCGAATTTCATCATTTCTGTTAAAACTAGTAACATACGGTTTGTATGAATGAAACTCGATACCTTCAATTGAGTTATCATAGTTAGGTGTGCTAGTAAGATTTAATATGTTCATTTTAGTAGACCTAGTAATTGAAGAAATTTCCTGTTTTCTTTAGTTAACTTATGCTTCGTTTTTGATGTTTTCTTTTGGATAGCACAAACCGTACTGGGGTTTCTGAGTTGCGGTGGCAAGTATTTATTATTGTAATCAATCATTTCTTCTAAATTGGATATATAGTTGAACTTCTTCACCACGCAGATTAACCAAGTTATTGTTAGCGTCTAATATCCTTATGTTAATGCAACTAATATTTTTCTGGTTCACTGGATAGTAAATAATATTTTTTGGTATTTCAACAACTCTGTAACCAGGCGGCACGTTAGGAGCAAACTCGTGAATTATATGGCTCGGTTTCCCGTTAATAAATGATCCACTCACAATATCACATTCGATTCGTACGACTGTTGTAGACAAAATGTTGACTGGTAGCTGTGATGTGTGCAATATATTCGCTTTAAGAACTTTTTTCTCAAAACCTAGCAAATTACCCAGAGCATTAGGTTTACTGAAATCAATGTCTTTCGTACAAAAGATCGATAGTTTCAAAGTATTATTATTACATAACATGTCAAAAGATGTATCCTTTACATTACTTTTTAAAAATTCCTCGATATCTTGAAGTTCGTAAGTTCCTTCGGGTATCTCTATCACTTCGTTATTACCATAATAAAACTTGTTATTGTTGCTATCAATATTGGGAAATGAATTAAATGTGCAAAAATGTAATAAAGCACACTCATATTGACCTTGTAATTCTAAAGGAGGTGAGTAAATAGTTGATAATGTCGGTTGGTTACCGGTTATTGACAATGTGAAAGACATATTGCAAATGATGGAATTAAAAAACAGTTCCAGTATTTTATAAGGTTTCTTTATTTTTCCAAAAATCTCTTAAAAACTTTAGACAAAGATGACCACAGTTTACTGTATTATACGTTTGATGTTTTGTATAATTATAAAATATATTAAAACACTTGAGATATTCTAAGAACTCGAGCGGCGGCTTCAAATCACCAAAACTATCAAAATATTCGCAATAATCATTATATTTCACATAGGCTACCCAATGGGTTCCTTCGCTAGTAGACTCGTCTAGATTAATAATACCACACTCATTCTTTTTAGGCTTTTTCGGTAATGTGTCTCTCATAAAAACACCTCTAAAAAATGGTATATCTCTAGCATTCTCTAAAATATCATAATTTGTAAGAGCTCTCCTTGGTAGCCTTTTCTTCAGTTTTTTGAATTTGTTATGTATAATCCAGCCCCTTTCTTATAAGGTTTAACATATAAACCTTTTCCTATTGACATTGATTCCATAGCTCTATTATGTCGCTCAGTTTCTCGTAAACTTTGTTGGGCTGTTTTGTAATCATTTACAGTTTTCGCAATACCAGCAGCACCTCCAGCTAAGGCTCCTAAAGCAGATAGCCCAGCAAAAATTGGGATCAAGGGAAGGATGCCTCCGGTTTTAGGTAAAGGTATAACACGAGGCAACCTGACTTTATTTTCTTTAAGTAGTTTCTTTGCAGCACCGTACGCATATTTAATTGCAGACTTATTGTTACTTGGCTTTCGTTTTTTCAGATCAGAACGTATTTTAGAAATAATAGCTTTAAAAGTTTTGGATCCAGCACCTGATTTCACTTTAGCTTTCATAGCTTTCCCTACTAACCAGGAAGCAAGCCTTTCACCTTTTCCTGCATCTTTTGATTTGAGTCTTTGCTTGCTCATCTTCAATAATTCTAAGTCAGCTTTATGACGATTGTCTAGATCTGAGTAATTAGAATAAGCAATATCGTGGTGCTTACAAGCTTCGTCTAACCCGTTGACACCTTTGTCTCCTCTTAATAATCGTTTTTTTAATTTTGTGCCCGGACCACAATAGTTATATCCAGGTAAATGTAACTCAAAAGGTAAATTATTGATTAAACTATTAATAAGTCCTTCTCCTTTCATTACTATCAAATATATGATAACATTATCTATAGTACTTCCTTTATATCAATCCAACTATTTTCAGTAGTAGGAAGGCCTAACCATTTCACGAAGAGTTTATTTTTCTTTTTTCTTAGTACTTTTTCTATTAAGTAAACATTTGGATATGCTGTCTTTTGCAGTTCTTGTTCATAAAAAGACCCTAATATAGGTTGTTTCTTAAGGTCTACAATATTATACGTTATGGGAGATGTATTATTAACACTTCCCACTTGAAATAATTCTGTGGACCAATTAGGAGTATAGCCTTTGTCAAAACAACTTTTATGTTTGCTTATTCTTACATAATCACCGGAATTAAATTTAACTTTTTTAATAACATTTTTGTTTCTTTGCATGCAATTTAAATTTTGCAAGACCAATTTTTCTTTTAATTTATTAACATCTTTGGGTTTGAATTGTGTACTGCGATGTTTGCTGTTATTGTAAGTCTTCACAACTACATTGAGAGGTTCTCCCAACCATCTGTAACTACCATGTAAATTAAAATACCTAAAAAGCCAAGACTTTATTGTTCTGATAACTCTTTCAACAATAGAAGCTTTTTTAATAGAATATGTAGAGTAATGGTTAATTTTATGGAAATCCATAATTTTTTTGAAACTTTCATTATAAAATTCTGTTCCCATATCAGTTTGTAAATTATGAGGACATCTTTTAGATGTAGAAAGCACATGTTTAAATGCAAACATTACATCTAATTTATTTTTTGTTTTAATTGGTACAGTCCACACAAATTTTGAAAAACAGTCAATAACGACTAAGATGAATTTAAATCCTTTATTGAACTGTTTCAAATTTCGGAAATCTATTAAATCTGCTTGCCATAAATCATCAATCCCTTTAAGTATAACATGTCTTCTGTCAAAATTTCTTCTTGCTGCTTTATGAATTTCATTAACGATTTTTTGTTTTTCCATTTTTTAGTTTCAAAATTTCATCTATAGCCTCTTTTGTGTAAAATTCATGTAATAACTGAGTCTTGAAGTCAAGTAGCAAACGTTTTATAGCTGTTTCAATTAATTCTTCCACTCTTTTTTCACTACACAACTTATTATAAACTGTATCAACATATTCTTTATTTACAGCATCATCAGGTGAAGAAGGATATTTTACGCCTTTCAATCGTTTCAACTGTAAATCAAAATCTCCATCTTCGGTTGTTAACATTTTTTTATTAGAAAAATTAAAGATATCTGATAATCGTAACCTTTTATGTACATTATGACCGAATTTATCCACATTCATTTTAAACGACTATTATATGCGAGAATTTCAACTTAAATGAAAAAATGTGAAGACAACACAAACTTATTATGTAATTATACCTCCCTCTTTCAACTCCTCTAAGATAGATATAATTTCATTTTCAACTCCAGTGTTACCAGCATCATGAGAAGCAATCAAAAGTTTGAGTCTTTCCACCAATTCATTAGGATCATCCCAGTATACATAATCTGTATTCTTTTTCCATTTTTTTAGCAACGATAAACCTTTGCCTTTAGTACTGCTGCCTGTACTTACAGAATAATTACGTTGTTGTTTAAATAACGGTTTTATAATAAAATTATATTTGGAACCTTTATTACTGTTAATAGGTTTTTTGGCATCATATCCTCGTCTATGTGCATTTGTGTCTAATAACATCATTTTGTAATATGACTTGTCCTCTTGTGTGACTAACGATAAGTCGGGTTGCTTTTTCATGAGCAATTCTGATAATCCAGGAGTTATTTTATATTTACGACCTGCTATTACTATAAAACTATTGTTTTCAGCAATATAAACATTAGTTGCACCCATCTTGAGTTTTCCTCGATCATTCCTAATACCATAAGGAACATCTTTAAAACGTTCAGGAGACAATGACCAGTTAGATACATTTTGAGAAGCAGTTGTATCAATAACTGATTTATACGACTCATTGCTAGTATTAAAACTTTCATAATTTTTAAAATTGTTAATTTTAAAATCCTCATCTTCCTCTTCTTCCTCCTCTCCTTCCTCTTCTTCTTCCTCCCTCTCACTTTCAGTGTTGCTATAACTTTTTTCAGAATTTTTATCATTTTCACGATCGTTATTGTTTACAAGAGGAGGCTTATTTATGATCCTTCTCTTCTGTTGAACAATTTTATTTAAAGGGTCGGAGATCGGTTTAAAAATGGTTTTTAAAGCTCTTTCATTGTCCATTTCTATGTTTCTGATTTTGCTAACTTTTTTCTTGATAGCCTCTGCTGCATCAGCGACTTTTCTTTTCAAGTTGGTTTCCATTATAAATGAGCGTGTAAGGTTTCAATGTGAACTTTATAATAATGAGACAAATTACATTTTAAATGTGTTTAAATACTATTTGTTAATCAAAAACTATAAACGTATCAAATTTTTTTCTATAGCAACCTTTATTTTTTTCAGAGTTCTTGTCTATTACCAAGTAATTGTAAGGGTCACTCCATATTTTCGAACACATGTCTCGAAATTCAGTCCATGACATGTCCGTTGTTACATGTTCATTATAGACATGTTTCATATTTGTTTCATCCTGTTTAAATAGTATAATTAAATTTGCATTGTCTCTTATAAGTTGTTTCGGCACCTTACTGTAGGTTTGATTTAGATAAAAACAATCAACATTTCGATGTCTTCCCATTGCAAAGAAGTCTCTAATATTATTTTGATTTTCACAAGCCACATCATCAAATATTATGATGGAATCTGGTTTTGCTTTCCGGAGACTAATGACGTGTTCATTTTCTCCATATTTTGCAAATGTAACGTCTGGTACCTGATATAAGACATTTTCCAAAAAAACGTACTTAGATTGATGGAGAGTTTTAGCGTATAGGTAAACGTTTCTGTATCGCAATCCGTTTCTATGTAAAAGAAGTCCTACCATCAGATTAGTCTTTCCACAGTTGGATGGACCACAAATTATACAACGAATAGTATTTGGTAAGAGTTTCCCGTGACGGTATGTATGGGTTTTAAGATCAGGACAAATTTTCTCGACTTGTAAATTTAATGGTTGTTTCACAAATTTCATTATCTTCAAATTGAAGGAGACGCTTGATATTGAATGAGAATATTATGAAACCACAACTGTATATATATATAGACACACATTGTGAAAGATCCCACCCCATATATTTTTATCCGTAATTACTGCGTAGAACCTTTGTACTGCTGTATAGAACCGTGTTTGCTATCATTTGATGAGGTAAATGTTGACAAATTAAGTTCACTTCATAATTGTATTATTGGGCTTTCTAATTAACTTTTTTTAAAACACCAGTTCACGAAACGGAGTGCGGAACGAAGTGGAGCAAACGGAGTGAAGTGAACTGGTTTTTGAAAAAAGTGAATTAGAATGCCCAATAATACCCTACTTATAAAATGTTTGATTTTGTCTGTTTATAAGTAATTCGACATCTTTGTTCGATTGCGATAGACGGAACTGCGACAAGTAGGTTTGTTAGTAGGTTAGGTTAGAACTGCGACCCCCAAGGCACGAGCCGAGCGAGCGAAGCGGCAGCGGCCGGCGAAATGCCAGAAATGACTGTTTGCGTTAAGCGAATGTCGCATTTCCGCTCAGCTAAGCTACTTCATGATGTGGTCAATAACAAGTGAAAAAAATCATGAAATGTAACCGTTTCATGAAGAGAGCAAATCTACAATATGTCCAAGACAAATTCACGTCGCTTATTCAGGTTCGGTTATTATTATTAGATTGTTTTATTTATTTTATATACAGAAAGCATTAGTTTTATACATTTCCTAGAGCAATTTCGGAATTGTATATATATAGGATATGTGTGTGCATTAAAAAGTCTTTGAAACAATATTTTATACATTTCCTAGATAGCCTCGGAATTGTATACATTTCCTAGGATTTGTATACAATTCCTAAATTTCATACATTTTCGGTACATATGCATGAAATTGATATCGAAACCGATGACGCGTCAAAATCGACTTCATGATCCGCGGTAGTGGTAAGTAGGTATCCCAGAGTTTAAAATTTTTAACACTCAACTCTTTTTTTCAGATCGAGAGAAGAGAAAAATAACTAAAACGAAAACTTAATTAAATAGAATTATCATAAGTAGCTACTTATACGGCCGTGTGGAGTAAAATATTTGTTAAGTAAGTAGAATAGAATAGAATAATTAGAATAATTTATTTCACAAATTGGGTTATAAAAAGAGTTACAACAGCGGGCCCTGAACAAAGCAAGCTTGTATCGCAGGCGCCCTGTAAGCGATTGCCTACCCGTGTACCGAGTTTTAGACAAAATTGATAAACATAGCACAATTTAAAAAGTAAACATAACATATAAAATTAAATTAAAGTTGAACAAATTATATAAAATTAAATAAAAGTTAATTAAGTATATTAAGTGAATTCAGCGAGTTAGCTGTTTAAACTATATAAAACTTGTCTAAGCGATACATGCAGGGTGTAGGCGACAACTTGGCAAAAACTAAAACCCTGAATTCAGAACATCATTTTGAATGATTTTTCAGTGGAATTTTATACTTACCCACCGGAAAATTATTAAGATTTTTTTAGTTTTTTGTTATTATATGTGCCATAAAGTTAAAATTAATTTATTTATTCAAACACATTACGTTTTTCAATAAAAAAAACAAATACTTAATTTAAAAAAGCGCTTCGCTCGCTTGGCTCGTGCATTGGGGGTCGCAGTTCTAACCTAACCTACTTGTCGCAGTTCCGAGTGAGACATTCAACCAATCAGCGTACACCTTGCGTTCGTCGGATCATTTTACCGCGAGACGCTGTAAATTGATAAACTACCTCGAAATTTGATCAAGTTACGATTCTTATTATTTTCCGGTATCATATACTTAGAGTGCTCCCACAACAACTCTGCAATGAAGTGACAAACCTAGTTAATCAAACTTTTTATTAGGGCAATACTGATTTAAGTCGACTTTGACGATTTGATACTTTTAATAAATCATTTTCTAAGTACTCCAAAGTTTGTTATCTTAATTTAAATTAAGCAGTCGTCTTGTTTCTAGATTCAAATTGCGTACCCACGCAACCTACCCAGGTACCTCAACTGGCTTTGAACTTAAAACATGTATACATGTATTATTGTTGTAATCAATATGAATTTTGTAATTTATATTATTTAATATTTTTTACCATTGCCCCTCGAAAAAGGGTCCGTTATTTTTCAAATTTTTATTTTCAATTTATTTTTCACTGAGTGAATAAAACATTTTGAATTTGGAACATGCGCGAATAAGTATACGGATTTTAGTAAGAAAACAAAAGAAATGTGCAAGGAGGTTGCATACTCTCGCTATAAAAACGTATTGAATATGGCTCGGTTAAAAATTTTAAATTTAGAATAAGGAATTCAGCCAATTTTCTGTGCAATTTTCATGCAATTAAAAGTTTCTGTTTAAAGTTTTTGTCTCAAAATCATAAAATGAGTTCGACATCCAGTGATGAAAGTGAACCTCTCGTTCCAGAGTCATTTCGCGTTAAAGCAGCAGCTATTGTTGATAATTTACTGTCACAGAGTAATTATTTTCTTTTTCTCGTAGTCAATGGTAAAAAGTAGAGTAGGTACCTAACTCGTGAAAAAAAAATTCATCTCGGCTCTTGTATCCCTCGAAAAGAATTCACCTTTTTTTCACTTGTTAGGTAATCTTTCACTTGTTTTTTCACTTGTTAGGTAATCTACTATATATCACCTATAATAAACAAGCCGTTCTCCCATTATTTCATTTACGTAATGAATGAAACGGTTTCGGTTATATATTTTTTAAGCTTTTGAGTTTAGTTTACTTAATTTTTTATTTGGCTGATTGTCCTTATGCTCACACCTAAAGTAGTAATTAATTGTTGTTTTAGTCAAGAAAGGGTCATAAAATAACAAAATCATTTTTATGTTCTTTAGTCTTTATTGTATACACAACACACATAGTTACGTATAAATTACAAAAGAGAAAGGATATGTAAACCGGCGAGCTTAACTCAGGCAATAAGTTTTCTTCCAGCTTACCTATGTGAGAGGAAGAAACAGTTAAAGTGGGCAAGAGTGATGTTATGTTGATTATCTCACCAGTCATTGAATAAAGTTTATCTATAGGTACATATGTATAAGTCGCCTCTGTACTAATGTTCAACTTATCTAATACTTTCATTTTTTGTACAGAATTAGTATTTCGAAGGGCTGTTGATAATTTATCTATGATAAGTAAATCACGTTGAAAAAATAAAAATTTAATGTTAATCTACAATGTGTTCTAATAACTTCGTCATAAATTAATGCAAACTAATAAAAATAATAAAAAGTATCAAGAGTATATGGCAGACTTACTCGTAGCGGTTAGAATTTCATGTAAACATTGCTCCTTTTGCTCACGAACAGACTCCAACTCCTCCTTTATATTTTGGACTATATCCGTTCTAATATTATAAATGCGAAAGTAACTCTGTCTGTCTGTCTGTCTGTCCGTCTTTCACGCCTAAACTACCGAACCGATCTTGATGAAATTTGGTACAGAGATAGATTAGAGCCTGGGAAAGGACATAGGCTACATTTGATCACACAGTGAGGCACGATATATATAACTGTAGTCCACGCGGGAGGAGCCGCGGGAGGAAAGCTAGTTTATATATAAATTTCATTATTTTTATTGAGAAAATCAAATCACTGAATTTCAGCCTGACCAACTAACTTGGTTATTCCACAATCCACCATTATCAGCATTATTTGTTATTTGCTTGCAGATACGTCCTTCTACATCGGAAACCACAAGACAGTTTTCAAAGTGTGCAGCTAAGCGACATCTAGAATGTCTGGATACTAGTGTTTCTAAAAAACAATGTTTGGTAAGTATTTGTTATAATTGGGGTTGTAAAATTGTTGGAATGGTATACAAATCCAAAACCATTTGGAGATATATATATTTGCTTCGATATTTTCATAATTTCAACTTAAAACTGTGAAGGATTGTATTTATTTTTAATAAAATGTGATAACCTTTATTTGACCCTTGTGACGTCACACAAGGAAGTAATAACGAAACTTGTGCCAATACTTCATAAAAAAAAGTGTCAATCATATGCCAGAGTGCTCAGTGTTGCCAGATTCAGAGGTTTTCCCTAAAGCCTAGGAGTTTTTGCAGATAAGATTTTTCCAGGTTTTGATATCACGAAATTGATCTTCTTATTTTCCACTATTGTAAGAATACTGAAAAATAGCGAAACCCTTTTTAAATCTGTCAAGATATAATGAATTGAATCTTTAACCTATTAACGTGTTCTTTGTCTAATGTTTTATTTGAATGTTTATTTCCTAAAATTATTGTACATAAAAGTAGTCTTCGAGATCGCTTACTCAAACTAAAAGTTTTTATTGTTAATTTCAATAAAAACTTTTTAGTTTCTTAGTTTTTGATTGTCAGTGTTGTGTAGGTAGCTTGTGTGTAATTCTTTTATATCTTTCTCAAATCTAATTTGCACGGGACATAACTAAAATAGAAGTTTTTTAATAGGTCATACGGGGCTTTTAAAATGTTTGTAGGGGGAATGTAAAATAATCTAGCAACACTGATATCAGTGTCATTCACGAGTGTTGACAGTTTTTTTTTCTGGCTCACGGCAGGCAAAGACCCAACTGTCATACTTCATTATGTGACGTCATCGCCAATTTATTTTAAAAAATCGTAGCATTTTAATGGGGCTATTAAATACAAAAATATTGAAAATGGTTTCTTATAATAGCCTTATCTATCGAAATAAATTATAAAATAAATATGTAAAAAAAATTTTACAACCCCAATTCATGTATAAATTTTACTTTTTCAAGCTATTTCGTAACCTCTCTAGAGATAATAATTAGTCCATGGTAACCTCGAGATATTTTTCTCACCATTCCTTTTTCTTTGTTGTAGTCATTACCTTCTACGTCAAAGAGCACGAGTGAATTTTCAAAAGGATCAGATACTAATGTTTATAAAAAACTGAATGCGGTAAGTGTTACAATACAACAGAGTACCTAACTTTAATTTTGGTACCTAAATATCATTATTTATTAAATGTTTTTTGGTATTATTTACAGAGTATGGGAGTGTCACCGCGAACAGTATTTACGCCTCGCAAAAGGAAAATGCAACAAAAAATTGTGAAAAGGCAACAACGTTCAAGAATGCTCAACAAACAGTTGCGTGCTGTGCGGCAGTCAAGAAGACGTTTTATAAAAAAATCTGCAGATTTAAAAAGTTTGCCAGATGAATTAAAAATTTAAAATTCAAGCTTTTGATACTAGGAAATAAAGATATGGATTTATTGGAAAATATTGGAGAAGGTGATGCTGATATTATAAAAGCAGTTTTAGGGAAAGCTCAACCCAAAAAATACTCCGAGGCCATAAGAAAATTTGCTTTAAGTTTGTATTTCATTAGTCCGAAAGCTTATGATTATGTCCGCAAGGAATTCAATACTTGTTTGCCGCATCCAAAAACACTGTCTAACTGGTATAGATGTATAGATTGCGAGCCCGGTTTCACCTCTGAATCTTTTGATGCTGTAAAAAATATTGTTGATAAGTCCACAGTTCCTCTTATATGTGCTCTCAGCTGATGAAATGTCCATCAGACAGCATCTGCAATGGGATGGTCACCGCACCGTTGGATATGTTAATATTGGCAACAACTTAGAAACTGGCAATGTACAGTGGCGTTCTTTAATGGAGTCATAGTTAAACTACTTAGCGCGTTGCAATAGGGACTATGTTCCTATGAATATAGTTCAAACGATTTCTCACGCACACAAGCTTGTAGCCTCCTTTAAGAACATCATTTTGCTAAGCGACATCTCTTGGCTCCTTGATGAAGTTTTTGTAGGACGTATTCACCCGACATTGCACTGTCCTCCACTCACCGCTGCTGTTGTGTAGCTCAGGCCAGCAGACCCACGGAATTTAAACAATGAATTTAGGTATTCTATGTATGCCAATATACAGTGCCTTCCTAGTGCCTATTGATGCCAAAAGAACCATATCTAGTGCCATCATAGTTTAAGAAATATAGGTCGTTGTTTGTGGGTCTGCTGGACGGATATCAGCCCAGCAGACCCACCTCTCGTACACGGAAACGGCTAAAGTTAGAGACATGGTTCTAGTTCTAAGCTTTAATGCTTTACTTGGTGCCATCGAGAAAAAAGTTTCAAACCTAGTGCTTCAAGCGTTTCGGAGCTATAAAACGATCTTGGTGTGCCTGCTGGGCGGAGGTTCAACGCAGCAGACCCACCTCTCGTACACGGAAACGGCTAAAGTTAGAGACATGGTTCTAGTTCTAAGCTTTAATGCTTTACTTGGTGCCATCGAGAAAAAAGTTTCAAACCTAGTGCTTCAAGCGTTTCGGAGTTATAAAACGATCTTGGTGTGCCTGCTGGGCGGAGGTTCAACGCAGCAGACCCACCTCTCGTACACGGAAACGGCTAAAATTAGAGACATGGTTCTAGTTCTAAGCTTTAATGCTTTACTTGGTGCCATCGAGAAAAAAGTTTCAAACCTAGTGCTTCAAGCGTTTCGGAGCTATAAAACGATCTTGGTGTGCCTGCTAGGCGGAGGTTCAACGCAGCAGACCCAACACGATAGCTCCATAACTAGAAGGTAATTGGTATGAAATCTCATATCAACGTTTAGTGTGTAATTAGTGCCTTAGCTTAACATAAAAATATCTGTTTAATTTGACTTCCAAACATAACAAATAGCCTCTGAAAGTTCTCCATACATTTTAACAACCGAGGTACAGTCACGCTCAAAACTCAATTTATTAGGTTACATATGCCAACATATTTTTTGAATGGGGTAATAAACTGCCAATTTCTCACTTCAGATGTCGCCTCTGTTGACTGATCCTAAAATTTTACGTGTAGCTGCCATTCTCCATATTAGTTTCGTAAAAAAACAATTTATTTATAGTAAATTAATGAATTTTGACAATTTGCACAGCTATTAACTGCAAAAATACGGTGTACATGTATTCCCCAAAGATCAAAAAAAAAAGTTTTAAAAAAGTAGCTTTTCTTTTACTCAACTCTTCTTTCAATTGAAGTACACATCTTTGTAATTTGACTTTAATTTGAGTAATTATTTCCGCAAAAAAAAAAACACTTGCTCGCAATCTAAATAAAATGACAGCGCCGCAGCTTGACACGGAACAGTCAACAATGCTGCCACCTCTAAAGAGCTTTTAGTTTATAACCCCATTCGTAATCGTTCATGTATCCTAATAGTAATTAACTACATACCTATTATATAGATATACCAACTTATTTTGTAAAAAGGTAAAAGGCGACTAGGCAATAAATTTAAAAAAAAATGGGCTACGCATCTGCATGTTGCTTTCCCAAACCAATAGATGGCGCTACTGTTTTATGATGCGTTGTCTCACAATAAGATTGTTAATGTATTTAAGACTATGCGCGGCCTATGCGCTAATGAAGGGTAGATGACTTTCAGCACTTGACTATGGTTTAGGTAAATCGTCAGATGGCTTAACAGCGCGAGCTTCCGGGTTCGAATCCCGATCGTGTCAAAAATGTTTCACCACTTTTTTTGGATAATAATAAGAAAACACTATACCTAGTTTAGGATTTTAAAGATTTTTTCAAAAAAAAATATACATTTTAACACGGGTTCTCATCACTTTTTATATGCTTAGTTGAGGTGATATATGTACACAAATGGTGGTAAGAACCAGCGTTAAAATATATAAAAATTGTAAATTTAAACCTGTTTTGAAACTTTCTTTTCTATTTATGATGTGATAATTATCAGTTGAAATTAAAATCTGTATGTTTAGTGAACATTAGTTATGAGACATTAATTAGTGAGTAATTAAATACGGTTTGAAAGGTTATCATTTATTTATAACAATCAACGTCGGTAGTATAAAATATCAAAATACATATAATCATAAAATCACTTTTTATTGGGTCATTCTCGTCGATATCATTTTACTTGTGGCCTTTAGCGTTCCTTCAGATGTACGGGAACTTGTATATTTGAATTTAAAAAGCCACTTTAAGTTGATATGCTTACTTGCTTTTCTTTTTATGTTAAAAAAAACCACAAAGAGAACTTGGCTAGCGATGAGTAAGACCCATTTAGTAAAAAATACCATTGGTAGCATAAATTGTTATCACAAGTTGTAGGTTTACATAATTCTAAAAAAATTATCTAAGGCCCGTGTTCACCAAAAATATAACTAACGGTTAAACGGCGGTTAGAAGCTAATCAGACAAAATGTCAAAAAACAAAATGGTAAAATGACAAAATGGTAATCCCAATTCGAAACGCCGTCGCGTCGTCGGCTTGTAAAAAAGACATTTAATCCATATTGTATCAACAATTACGTAAAAACTATTGATTATGTACGCGACTGTATTCATTTTGAAATGTATGCAGAACTTTCAGAGGCTATTTGTTATGTTTGGAAGTCAAATTAAACAGATATTTTTATGTTAAGCTAAGGCACTAATTACACACTAAACGTTGATATGAGATTTCATACCAATTACCTTCTAGTTATGGAGCTATCGTGTTGGGTCTGCTGCGTTGAACCTCCGCCCAGCAGGCACACCAAGATCGTTTTATAGCTCCGAAACGCTTGAAGCACTAGGTTTGAAACTTTTTTCTCGATGGCACCAAGTAAAGCATTAAAGCTTAGAACTAGAACCATGTCTCTAATTTTAGCCGTTTCCGTGTACGAGAGGTGGGTCTGCTGCGTTGAACCTCCGCCCAGCAGGCACACCAAGATCGTTTTATAGCTCCGAAACGCTTGAAGCACTAGGTTTGAAACTTTTTTCTCGATGGCACCAAGTAAAGCATTAAAGCTTAGAACTAGAACCATGTCTCTAACTTTAGCCGTTTCCGTGTACGAGAGGTGGGTCTGCTGGGCTGATATCCGTCCAGCAGACCCACAAACAACGACCTATATTTCTTAAACTATGATGGCACTAGATATGGTTCTTTTGGCATCAATAGGCACTAGGAAGGCACTGTATATTGGCATACATAGAATACCTAAATTCATTGTTTAAATTCCGTGGGTCTGCTGGCCTGAGCTACACCATTGTACTCATATGAAAAATAAATGTGCATTAAGTGACTTAAACTAGATTCAGTTAAAGGAAGAAGTTGAGAGAGGAAAATATAAAAGCTACCTGCTGCTTTGCCCTTGCAGTCAAGATTATTGGAACAAAGAACAGCCTATGTTTTAGAACTTTTAATCTAGTGCTTACGTTAGGTCACGGCTCAGCACCCTTTTGCAATGGAAGAGCTAAAAGTAACAATTTACCAAACTACCCAGTTTTTAAAGAGCCACATTTCATTTAAATATATCATACCTACCCCTTGCGAGATCGCAGTGAACTTGCAAGGTTTTCATGTAAACTATCTAAATTATGACTCGAGATAATGTATAAATAATTTGGCTTGTTGCTGTGTTGAATATAAGGACAATAATACATATGCATAAATCTCTCATTACATTTAATAAACTCAAAAAAATACTTTTCCATTTGGGATTCAAAACATTTGGAATATTTGGATATTAGGTAAATTGGGAGTTTAGAAAATGTGCAAGTTCCATAGAAACAATGAATGCCCTTAATATTAAAAAATTTTCCTCAACGATCCCATAGTTTTAATTTTTACTCTTGCATTAAAGGGAATTGAGTGGGTAATTTTATTTTTACATTTTGTGCTAGGAAAGTTAGTTCAGTTATAAAATGTATGCTTTCAGCTATAACTACTCTCGTGATGATGAAGAGATATACAAGGAGTTTTCAGAAATTGCAAATGAAATGATTCCTCAGGTAATGAAAGTGGAAAGTTCAGGTCACTCAGCCAGATCCATTTTGAAAGATCCTGAATGTTTTGCATCATTGTTAAGGTATACAAGTTATATATGAATCATTTTCAAAACAAGGAAGTTCGTTTTCAACAAGAAGTATTTATTTTAGTGGTTTTTTTTCCAGGTTCTACGATGGAATATGCAAATGGGAGGAAGGCAGTCAAACACCAATTCTACATATAGGATGGGCTAAACCTCTTGTAAGTACTATTTCTAAATTCGATGCTGAAGTTAGAGCTCAAGTGAATATTATTTGTAGTGCTGATACTGATGAGAAGGGAAAAGAGTCTCAGGCAGAAAAAGGTGAGGAAAATCAAGATGAGAAGGATAAATGGAACAACAATGCAGATAATGGTGAAATGAGTGTCCGAGAGCAACTAACGGCCGCAGTAAACAGTCGCCCACGGGTTACCTTGTACAGTCAAAAGATGGCTGCATTAAAGCCTCTCCTTTTAGCTGAGCGGTTAAATACGCATGCACTACAGTTGCAGCTTACTGCACAAAGTCAACTACAGAGACCACAAGCTCCAACTAAAAGGCGCGATGATGACGATCAAAACACTTCCATGCCAACAGGACGTTCTAAACGGGCTCGCAGAGAACGTTAATCAAGATGTCCACGTCGAAAACCTAAAAATACGCTTGATAAACTGGAACAAAACGTATTTTTATTAGATCAGTATCAGCAAAAACTGTATTATTAAAAAAGTAGTGTTGTCTTGTGTACCATTTTTATTACATGTATACTTATATTTTTTCAAACATGTTTTCAATTGAAATTGTCATAATCATATTACTTTCACAAAACTGCTGTGATTAGTAACCAGTCCCACCTTGAGGTTCTAGTTTAACCTATAAGGTATAGAACCCCAAACTATAGGCTATAAGTTTTTAATTTTAAAGCTTTGTCCCATGGATCTTGACAACTCAAAAATGAAAAGGCTCATGTGAAGGGCGTATCTCAGGATCTGCGCTTGGGACCTTCAAGAATTTTAGTTATGTTACACTAAAAAAATTGAAGAAGAGCTACTTACTTAAAGAAATAGAAATTATTTTTGTAGCAAGTATATTGTCTTGTTGTAATTATAACTGTTGCTTTGTGAGAAATGCAGATTATCTCTTGTATTTACGTCACATTGTTTCATAAATCTGTTTATGAGTCATCATACATAATTTGTTAAATTTCAAAACAGTTGAATTATTTGAACAAAATTGACTGAATTGAAAACATGTACAAATAAAACAAATAATAGTACCTACCTACATAATATAATATTAATGACGTTAATGTTTTAATAATAGAAATACTATGTTTTATTGATAAATGTAGGACATATACCTAATCATGGGTACTCTAAATGCAATATATATGCAATTAGAGAGTCAACTCAGGGCTCTACATTTTGATCAAGGCTCTTAGAAGCAATTATTACTAGATTAAAATTAATATTTACTTTTTTGTCAAATATTGTTCAAAGTCATAAGACTGGGCTTGTATTATTATGGAAATAAACTTCCCAAGTTAATTAATTTTCAACCTCAATTTTAAAGTTTTTCTCATAAAATGAAATATGTTATCCATGATCACGTTAAGATAGCTTTAAGTACTTACGTCTTTTAGTGTAAGTTTGGATTTTATTGACTTATGTAATAAGCTCGCTACGACATTAACGGCCTTACTAATAATACACATTGCGTAGTACAAGCCTTTAACGTCCAAAAACCTATGAAAAACTGTTTGTGAATGTTAACGCAGTGTGAATTATTATTAGTAAGACCGTAAATTTATATGGTACATTCAAAAACAGTTCACTGTGGACAGCAGAAACTCCAAACTATCATGCTGTTGTGTGCTCTTGAGTGTACATCAATTTAATGTTGGATGCATATGAGTTACTTTTAAAGTTGTGATTATTTGCATTTATGAGTTTGCCATTCAGTAATTTTTTAGAAAGTGATAATGACATACTTAGTATGCTGGTCTTTCCTATTTATTTAAAATAAATTTTAATGTGTATATCGATAGAATTCTTTATATTTTTATTGTGTAATTTAAGTCTACATTCCGTAGAAAAAAGTGAGATAAAAAGGCCTGTAATAATATTATAACTCAGACATTCTGATAGGAGCCGCTGTTTATTTATACTTTTTCACCCCTGCCCTGTGTCAGTCTATTAGCTATTTTAGGATCAAAAACTGAAAATGCTCATTGAGAAAAAAGTATCCCATAACGCGTTGTGGTAATTTTTTTGCTAAGTCGTTTCTACAAGAGGTACATACAACGCGTCATGAACATTTTGCAATAAGATACCAAAATGGTTTATTATGGGGTATTTTTTCGCTCGAGAAGCGCTTCCGGTCTCTGAACCAATTGGCTACAATAAAATAAATTAATGGGCTGTAACTTTATATGTACATAATACCTACACAGTGATTTTTAATATACATGCTTTATCAAAGTTTAATGTTTCTATGGCTTATTATTAGTCTTTATTTCATTTTCTTGCATTTTAATTTAAAGTTTTTGCATGGCTCAGTCTTCTTTATATTTATACTTACGTCCCCACCGAGGGGCACGGGCCTCCATTCGAAACACGAAGGGGATTTATTCCATAGTCCACCACGCTGGCCTAATGCGGGTTGGACCGCTCGTCTCTTTTATATAAGAAATTTAAAACGATTTGTTAATTGCCAATGGGGAAGCAGCGAGGTTCTGTCAATTTATATTGCTTTCTCTCAATACTTTAAGCTTGATGATGGAAATAATCATTTTAGCGTTTTTAAATCAGTGCTTGTATATAATTTGCAGTTCTGACGCGGCCAGATCAGCGGGGATTTTGTATTTTTTTTAGGTAACCTTTGTTGTTTCACTGCTTGGCAAAGGCCTACCCGCGTCCCGTGCGAAGACCACCAGTCTGGGCGTGAGACTTGTCTCGGAGTCTACCCGATAACGTTTATACAGGGTGTCCCAGAAATCAAAGTTAACCCGAAAACGGGCGATAGGCCAACACGTGACGGGTACTAGAAAAGATAATTTAAAATTATTGGCATTAAAAAAACACTGGTGTCAACCTAGTATGACGATCTTTCATGTAATGGGACTACAAATCTTAACTTTTTTTTCTGTATCGTAATCCTAAATAATCCCACTTTAAATTTTAGTCTAAAGTTTAAACACAACTGCCTCCGTTTTCCATAAAAAAGTACTTTTTTGTCCAGCCATGTAGTAGATGTTCTTGGCGCCGTTTAACACAAGCAACGCGACGACGTTCGTAAAAGCATCGTAAAATGAATCTTAAAAGCTACAAAGTTTTTTTTTGCCGAAAATGGAAGCTCGAGAAATCCGCCACCTGAAAACGGAGCGACGGTAAAAAAAAACCTTTGCTCTGTAGCTATTAGGTTTCATTTTATGTTGCTTTGATAGCCGCGTCGCTGCGCAACGTCTTTTGTGTATGAACAGCGCCTTACATCACCTATAACCGACTGTAATGGGATTTTTTTTTCATTTTTTGCCTGACAAGTAACAAAAAGATAAAAAGTTTTTTTCCTCAGCAAGTGCTTATTAAGGAATGAGTTTTGCTGCTTGACTTGAAAGCACGATAACTTAAATGGTTAAAGAACCAGGAGATCTAATCCTGGGGTCTTGGGTACGTTAGTACTATTATTTATTCTGTGTCTTGGGTTGAAGTTCCATTCGCGCCGAATATTTTCTTTCCCAAAAAATATTTTTAAATATCCCGTACGCGGGTAAGCGTTTTAAAAATACTAAATTAAAAATAAATGAACTTTTTACATAAGTACTTATTACGTCGGAAGGGGTCCATATTGACTCGCATATTTTTTATTTTTTTACTAGCTTATTTAATCCCACTGGGCAAGTGGTTCTCAAAGTCGTCGCGCCACCCGGTTACTGGCTCTGCTCCGTCGATGTCCGTCCTGCGGCACCCATTGGGCGTTTCCCCACTGGACGGCACGGCGGCCGGCGCCGCCGCGCCGGCCCATTCAGTAGCTTCGGCAAATGTTCCGGCGTTCCATTTTAGTTTCCCTGTCTTTTCTCGTCACGAATTTGATAAAATTGAAAGCCCTTTTCTTCACATAAATGTTGTAGGCATAATCATCTTTTCGCATTATTTTTATGTTTACGAATTTTTTTTGCGCATAACGATTTTTTTTTCATAACGATATTTTTACATAAAAATATTGTATAATACCGTTATATGGGTGTACACAGTAAAGTTAAGCAGCGTATACGGGTCGTTTGATACTGTCGGTTATTGATCAGTAAACCAATGATTTATTAATGATGTACTGATCGTAGTAATTAATTCGTCTTAAACGTTCTTGTGCTTTACAGAGCACTTAAAATACAATGCAATCGCTATTTGAAAGTGATTACTGAGATAAAGCAACCTTAACAGGTTAGCCATGATGGGTGACCGTAGTGATAAATCGTCTTGAGTATTTTTGTGCACTGCCACTGCCACTACCTAATACGCCAGTCACCGTAGACATACATAAATCGTAGACGGATTGACAAGATTCGCATGCGAATCGCATACGAATCTTGTCAATTCGTATGCGAATTGGAATTCTATTATTTCAAAAAAAACGGCTCTAGGTCGCATAAAATAGCCACGTCCTGATTTTTTGGGATGTTGTTAGGATAGATACCAATAGTGTAAAACCAAATTCGCAACCTCGAAAGACCTGTGCCAACTTCGTGGTGCTCGAAAAACCTCGGAATTTTCGACCTTTTTTTAGTTTTTCACTTACAACATCTATAATTGTATTTCTTTTCAAATTGTGCAATAAAGTATATTGTATTGTATAATATGCATTTTAAAGCAAAGTAATTTATGACACTTTTAAAGAAGATAAAATTAGCAACAATTTGAGCGCAACCACAGATCTGTATATATAACAGATCTCTAGAGATAACAGTTCGAAAATGTGCATATTTTTTTATTGTTTTCAATATAATTTTCTTTGTTTAAACATCTGATTTCCTTATTAATATTCGTATTTTAACCTGATAACATGTGAACTATTAGTCCTAAAGAGTTTCTTTCAAACTTAAATTAAAGCTAAATAACTGCTCTATAACTTAACTTTCAATAACTTTCCCGTAGAATGAGTATTTAAGACAGTGTTTTGTTTGAAAGTCTAGCTAAATACAGATTTATAACTTTTTGGAAAAAATTTCATATTATCGAACTGTTATTTCTCGAGATCTGTTAGACATACGTTGTGATTGCGCTCAAATTGTTGATAATTTTATCTTCTTTAGAAGTGTCCTTCATAGATGGCTTTTCTGTGAAATGCATATTTTAGATGGTATAAGCGAAAAACTAAAAAAAGACCGAAAATTCCGAGGTTTTTCGAGCACCACGAAGTTAGCACAGGTCTTTCGAGGTTTCAAATTTGGTTTTACACTATTGGTATCTATCCGAACAACATCCTCATGCGAATCTTATCAATTCGTATGCGAATTGGAATTCTATCGTTTCAAAAATACTTCTCATGGCTATTTAGGTATTGCGACCTAGTTGTTTATGTTCCGTATTTCAGAACGCGACTCAGACTCTGATCTATACTTGAGTAGCAGTCGTCTTTGTTATTCTGATAGTGATATAAAGAGACAATCAATACTAAAGTGTAGATCAGGACTTGAGTCTCCTTCTGTAATACAGGCGCCTAAGACGACTGGTGAATAAGGCAATCAGCCGATCGCGCAAGTTGTATGGAGAGCTGCGATTTTTTGTACCTAAAAGTTGTTCAGTTTCGTGGGCTGATTCACATCTTTAACTAAGAACGCACTCATGGCGTGACCTGGAAGCTTCACTCGTTTTTTTATTAAATTGTAAGATTAAAAACTTTTTACACAAAACTGATTGTTAATGTTTTTGTTTTTTATTGAAAATTGTCTCCGATTGTTTAATCGTGTAATACTTACATAATTGCGAAGCTTAAATATAGGTACGTAGTATTAACTTTGTGTTTTTGTTATAAGTTTGTGTCAACGCAACGAAGGGGACGACGACTGCGAACGTGTCGTGAGATTATACCTAGTGTAACCGATTTCGACAACTTCTAGCAGCTATAGGTCTAAGGTCTGATGCGTGAACAGTCTAGATCTTGATAAAAAGCCGTCTAAGTGAACACTACTTAACCCAGACGCACTATTTACCCGACTGCGCGACGCAAAGGAGGGTAATGTGTTTATCAGCCTATGTAGGTAGGTGGGTTTGTACCTTTGTGGCACTATTTAGACCGAACGCGTGGACCGATTTTGATAAAGGATAAGTACGTCGTTTGATTCGTCATGACGGCGCGAATGTCATAGAAAGCATGAAAATTTGGAAAAATCAAAACGGCCAATTTTGGACGCAGTTTTCGAGAAAAGGCGGCAATTTAAAAATTCTTTCTGAAAACACTGAGTATACTGAATAAACGGAGTAAGAAAACAAAATCAAATCAAAATTAGTAGAAAATAAAATAGTATTACTTAACTCCATTTATTCAGTGTAAACTCAGTGTTTTTAGAGAACTGTCTTGGGGACAGGTTTCGTTGGCTTGACTTGTCGTTTCCATTTACCCAGCCAGTCCAAATGCTCTGGAGTGACTTTGCTTATGCTTTAATTATGAGCCTCACTTCAGTCTTCTAAGCAAAATATCGAAATTCGAGCAATCGTATATTGTTCGCGCGTGGCTGGAGAAATTTCGCCAGCCAGTAAATGGTTACAAAATAAATCAAAGATTTTATTCGGTGGGTAGCTGGACCAACACAGAAGTCACTTTTCCAAGCGAACAAAGTCGCTGGAGAAAAGCTGTATTTATACATTTTTGAATTACCCGCCGCCGCGCCGCCTCGTGTCCAAACCTAAATGGGTAGTGAGTAGAGAGCTTTTTATTGCACTGCCATTAAAAAAAAAAAATTAAATGTCAGTGTGGAGGGGGCAGTGTTGCCATATGTACGGATTTGTCTGTATTTGTACGGATTTTGCAAGTTCAATACGAATGAATCAAGATTACGGATTTACTCTAAACACAGAATTAGCTTCAAAAGGTCCCCGTTTTCGAGCCTTCTTTACCTAATTTTGACCAATTTCGTCACAACGCCGGTGAGTTTGCTCTACTGTAGTGTGGCTGTACAGCAAAATTTCTTCAATTAACACGTTCGCTGCGTTATGAGATCGAAAAGGCCGCAAGCGTAACTTCTCGCTGGTGCGGCAGTCAAAATCGCGCTCTTTCATTCTGTGCGGGGGGTGTCAATTTCAACATTTCTATGAGTAGAACAGAGACAAATATATATAATTGATTCTTTTATGAAGCTTAGCCTAACTGCACAATAAATACGTTATGAGGTTGAATGGGTCTCAGACGCACTGAATAGAAATTATTTCTTTCTAGTGCGGAGTGAGGCCTAATCTGTCTCATGAATTGCAGGCCTCATAGCCGCCCGGAGTGAAGCGCGGGCGGCGTGGGCTCCGCGCATCCTGGCTTAGTGTTGTGACATATTTTGATACGCAAACACGTAGCCAGCCACTCGAGTTTTTTTTTGCGATTGAGGAGTACCTAAAAAATAGTTTGTTTATTATGGATAAGGGTTTATCTAGTCGCAAGCGTTCCAGAAAGAAGCTTAAATATTCTGATTCTTATAGAGGAGCGGATGAGGAGAAACAATTAAACTATAGAAAAAACCGGCCCAGAGCGTGTCGGGCCACGGGCATTGTAGGGTTCCGCAGCTGGGTTCTCAATTCTAAGAGCATATTGTCATAGCGAGCGCGATTTTTTTTTTTAGCGACAATATTATTGTTAGGAATAATATAACAATATCGAGCTGCTACTAAAGCAGGTCGCGTGGCGATCGTGTATAATTTTGATGTCATTTTCGTAATTAGCACCCTCAAAAACCTATTATACGACACCTGCAATTTCAATATGTTACAGCTTGGCTTTCGACCTCGTCTCACTTTTAACGTGAAACCTTGTATGGCAGCCATTTTGGATTAGGGTACACTTCGTCGTAAATGCCACACTGGTGAATTATTCCACATTTTATTCATTATAAAAATTAATGTTTCCCAAACGGATTGCTGAATTGGAAAACGTTCGTAGTAAACCCCTGCTATCTTTTAAAAAGCTATCCTATGAAAACCCCCTCGATGATATCGGCGAAAAAAAAATACATCGCCCTTTCACGTGCATGGGAAACACTCAAAAAAAAATAAATTTTACACCATTTTATTTTTTGGATCTGTCAGCGCAATCAATATGTATGACTATTCCAAATTTAGCTCTGTTGTACCAAGGATCTAATATTAGTAAATATATTCTTATTAATCCCAACAACGTTTGGCACTTGGTCGACTATTACTCGCAAGCTTGAAGGGCCAACTTATGTGTGATAGTTTTCAATCGTTTTGCTGGTAGAGGGGGGGGGGGGGACACTTGTGTTTGACAAAAAATTCACTTTAAAAATTTTTGTTTCGCAATCGGAGTGCTGAATCGAAAAACGTTCTTAGTTAACCCCTTCTATCTTTTAAAAAGCTGTCCTATGACATCCCATTTCATGATATTAACGAGAAAACAAAATCATTGCCCTTTCACGTCTATGGGAGACACCCGAAGATTTTACTCTACAGTTCTGTCGGCGTAATTTATATGTATGACCATGCTAAATTTCAGCTCTGTAGTACCCACGGACAGACGGACATGGCGAAACTATAAGGGTTCATTGACAAATCTTTTTATTTGGTCTGTTTTAATGAAAAACATTTTGTTTAATCTTTTAAGCTACAAAAAAATTAGAAAATCGTTACTTTTCGTGTCAAGTATGACAAATCTTTTTGTGAAGTCTGTTTTAATGAAAAACCTTTTGTTTAATCAAATAATCAATAAAAAAACACTTTTTGTGTCTAGTTCCACAAATCTAATGATTTAGTCTGTTTTAAGAAAAAAAAACATTTAGTTCAATCTTTTTGGATAAATGTTTTTGTTTTATCGACACCACAATTCTCTTTTATTCCCATCCCTAGTCGAGACACAAATCGAACTTTCTTTCAGTGCGATCTGAGGCAGAACAGATGTCATATATATTTTGTTCAATTATTCAATATCGAAATGTCGAATCTGCGGGCGAAGCTAGATTCAAGTTTAGCAACTATTTAAGATTATTATGGTAGAGTTTCAAGCAGTTATTGTTACAATTGGGCTATATATAGGTGTTTTTTTCAAACGATATTTTGTGAGGCCTAAGAGGTCTCAAACGCACTGAAAAAAAATTCGAGTTTGCCTCGAAATGACCTCATACGCACTGGCTGAAAGTCCATGAAAAATGGCGCCGCAGTTAACGTGTTAAGACGAAACCAAGAAATAAATTATGTACCTCGACGATAACGGACCCGCTACTACTAAACAAATTTTAGGGAAATCACCCTCTTTTGATTTAAATCTTGACTCAAAAATGTTACGTTTAATTTTTATACGGAATTCATACGGAATTTCAATCATACACCGTATCGTAGTATCGTGATAATATTACAGAATATCCAGAATTCCTGTGATCCGCGCGATCCCATCAATAATATTGAAATGTAAGCACTTCGTGATACGTACGCGAACTGTCAGTATTTACTGACAGCCATGGAGGACGGACGTGGTAGTAGCGATGAAGAACGTTCCGTTGCGGATGATTTAAAAGAATTTATTTTAATATTCGAGACATGCCCTTCTTTATGGGACACGAAACACAAAAATTATTTAAATACTGTTAAAAAAAATTAATACTGTTAAAAAAAAAATTACGTTTACTTTTCAATGCGATTGCGAGTATTATTGCTATAGCTGCTTTTCTGTTATTTTCCTTTTTTTTTTTAAACAAAACAAGAAAAATATGAATTTACCAAAACACGACTTCACTCTAGTAAATCTAAGGCGTTCTGATGATGATAATATTGATATGTGTAATAGCCCCATCAATACTTGTGATACTAGGATCACGATATTATTGATAAATGTAATACGCCCCAATGAAAACAGAAATACGGATTTTTGTAATGAAAATACAGATTTCACGTCTACTTCATGTGGCAACACTGGGTTGGGGTGACATTTGGATTGGATTTACTACGTGGTCGTGTTTTCGTTTTGAATTTATATTAAATCCAAATTAAATCTATTACGGAAACAAATTATTCCAATGTGATGTCTAGACCTTCTAATTTAGACGAAGCTATAGAATGTTTAAAACTCATCGTGGACACTAATCGTTGTAGAATTTGGTAATTAAAATAAAAAGTGAACCGTTATGATTGTAATTTATTGTTTGTTTTATATTTCTTGTCTGAGGTTTTACATTTAATCCTAATAAGGTGGTTTTCGTTTATAGCGACGACACCTCGGGAACACGATTAAGGTTTCAATGCGGCCACTCTGCTTGCGATGATTGTGTGGTTTCTTCTAACCACTGCTTAAAATGTCTAACGCCCCCAGGCGGTGGTCAGATTTCACCAATTGCTGACAGTCCAGCAACCGAAAGGGCGAGTAATGTAAACAAATTGATGAAAACTTTCCAAGAGGCTTTTGATATTGATGGTAAGACTTATTCTTAATGAAAACCATAATGATAAAATTTATTAGAAGATTGCAATTTAACATGAACCTCCTTTTTTACAGTGTACAGACGACACAGGGAATCTGAACTACTAAAAGCTGAGAAAGATGTGTTTCCAGAGTGTATACAGGCTCCAGTAAAGTATTTCAACAAAAGAAAAAGCTCAATTGCTACTAAAAATAAAGAAAATAAAAAACCAACATTTTTCCCTGGTGAAAACATATCACCCATAAAAATTTCTAAAATGGAAAATTCCTGTAACTATGTCCAAGATTGGTTAGACAAAAGTGCAAAAAAATCTCCGCAGAAGCCAGTAAGAAAACCATTCGCTGATTTAAACATAAATCATCAAAGAATTCCAAAAAGAGCGGATCTAATTCTGGCTAAACTAAAGGAAAACAGTGGAAAGAAAAAGAAACAGACTTTTAAATCTGCCCGGTCCCTTGTAGATAGCCAGTCTCTATTAGATCAATATCTAAAGCCAGTGAGGAAGGGCAAACAATTCAAAAATCTAAAAAATGATTTTGAAGAAGACGATAGAAAAGGCGTTGGTAAAAATAAAACAGTCAATAAATCTGATAAAGATGAAAGTGGTATTGTAATGGATGATGAAGATCCAATTGTTATTGATGATTCACAAAGTGAAGTAAATGATAAGGATAAACTTGCTTGGCAGGCTGTATTAGAAGCTGAAAAGCATTCTAACAACTCAACAGGTTTATCTAGAAAAAACTGCAGTGATGTTACACAATCTTTTGATTTGGAAAAGACCCTTAAAAATGATAACACTAAACCGGAATGTGCTGGGTACAAGGTACCATTTTTCAAAAAAGGCTATCTTCTCGAGACATGTAATCTATGTATAATACAAAGATATAGAAAAGAAGTCGCAAAAAAAGACACTGCAACCCTGTCTAAAGATGTGTCAATTACTATTGAAAATAACAGCACTATTACTACCATTAAAATGTCTACTATCCAGGCAAAACCGATATTTGAGAAGCAATCTGTATCAACTCAAACAGAGATATGTGAATTGGATGTAAGAAATAAGCAACATGATAATATGAAAATCGGAAAGCCAGTTCAAAGCCAAGATTTATTCACAGTGGAAGCAAAAAGTTTACTGGCGCACAGACAAAACATTTCAAAAGATAATACTGAAGTGAGGAGATCAAAGCAACCACTTGAATTAGTGATAGCAGATTCTGACAGTGATAATCCTGCTAATGAATCTAGTATAATTGAAGTCTTTGCCGATGTCCACCACTCCAGGGATCAATTTGAGTATGTATCTTTTCTTTTAATAAGAATTCTTTTTTTAATGATGCATACAGCCTCACTGGGATTTCATTAAAATATTAACCAATTCATTGTAATTTCAGGGAGAATGTTTTATCTGAGCTGGCTCATTATGAAGTTTGTGAAAGAACTAAAAGAAGAGGTCGAGGTCGTACGCCAACTAGTACAGACTCTTCAGATAAAGAGAATTTCGACCCAAATAGAGCTAAAAGACCTAAAGAAAATAAGAAAAATGTCAAGAGGAAAAGATATGAATCTTTTGAACTAGATGGAATAGACATGTTTTAAGGATTATTTTTGTATTCAGATTAGATACCCTTATTATTTTTGAATTAGTAAGTCTAGTAACTAAGCTATGTAAGTTTATAATTTATTTCGAGGTATCATAATCATAACTTACTACCTGTGTCACCTCTATCAATGTTTGACTCTGATAACCAGCATGTGCTTATTTTATAGTTGTATTATTTAAGTTGGAGATATTTTTCTAAATCTTATTTAATCGGTCAATGTGAGCTTAAGACAATAAATGTGGATCTCTGGCTTTGTATATTTACTTGTTTTTAGTACCTGTTTTTTGGGTTGTAATAAATGAGAATGCTGAGTTTGGAGGTATCACTGTATTGTCGTAATTTGTACTATATCATGACTCGGGAGGCAAGATTACCACCAGCCAGAGGAGCCGCCGCTAGACCAGCCGCTGCCGCCGCCGCCACTTTTCCAGCCGCCTCCTCCGCCGCTGGGCCATCCGCTGCTGCCACCGCCGCTCTTCCACCCGCCTCCTCCACCACTGGGCCAGCCACTGCTGCCACCGCCCAGTTTCCACCCGCCGCTGCCTCCGCCGCTAGACCAGCCGCTGCCGCTGCCGTATCCACCGCTGCCGCCGCCAGACCAGCCTCCGTGACCGCCGCCGCCTATTCAAATAAGTTGTTCTATATCATTTTAGAAGATGCTCTTTTCTTTCTATTTTAATTTTATATATGTGATTCTGAAATCGTGTTATCAAGAATAATTCTGGACTTATAATAATTTAGTATTTATTACTCGTAAAACTGATGTAAGTAAGTGTGCATCAAGGCCTAAATGTTTCTCTAGTGTCTTGAGTCAATGTCTTTACCGCAAATGACGAGTAAATAAATTAATGCATCAACTTGCGGACCTTGAACCGCGTTGGACGCAAAATCTCATTGAAACAAGTAATTGTGTTATTACTTTTGGAATAACCACAACTCACATGATGTTCAGATTACAATAAATTATCTATTGCGAAATTTAAATAAATCTTTATCAGCCGTGAACGACCAGTTGACCCTCAACGAACCATCCCACTAGGTAATTCTATAATCCTATTCAATAAGTTCCATCAAAAACTTGTTCTTTAGGGCACTAAATAGTGTAGGTACCTAGTGCCTATTACTATAGTGAGGAATAAATTTAGGAATTTCTTAATTAATCTTCCAATGGCAAGACAAGGCCTTATTGGCAATAAATAGAGACATACGGTATGTATCTTACAAACACATACGATATCATGCAGTAGTGGGAAAGTAGGTACCAAGTTATCTATCTACAAGTTGTGTTGCGAAATTTTATAAAATAGGTTACTACTATGCTTACGTTTGTTTACTACTACATATGGTGCCCACCACTCCTTCGTTTATGCTTAATTTGCGGTGTTAAGGTAAAGGCATTACATGCAAAACATCAGAAATGACAATTGTTAACAGGCTAGACAGGCACTGAATAGGTACCTACGTTACGCGTTTTTAATATATCTCTGAGTCTGCCGTAAATTTGAGTTATAGAATAATCGTTCTTATTATGGCAATGAATGGTATTTGTCAAGCTTACACAAATTTGTAAACTAAAATAAACTTACTGCTGCCGCCAGAGCTGATGATCTTGATGATCTTCACTTCTGCAAATATGAAAAGGAAACAAGTGTTAATATTGTTAACATTAAATCGCACAATGCTTAAGAATTCTCACCCTACTTTGTAGAGCGGTCAGGGTCAAAGTTTGCGCTCGGTAAGCTCGAGTTTCTGCGTTTACGGAGCGAATAATAATGGAGTTGCGCAAGTGTGATCGGAAGTAAGATCGGCATCCATATCCTACGTCACACAATTCGATACCGTCAGTCAGAAAAGCTCAGTGCATCTCTTTTGCGTTATATACTTAAATGACAGTGGCGATTCAAATGGTACAGATTAAGGGGGCAGATCTGAACTTACGGCTGCCGCCGCCGCCGTAGCCGCCGCCTCCTCCGCTAGACCAGCCTCCCCCGCCGCCGCTCTTCCAGCCGCCTCCGCCGCCGCCGCTAGACCAGCCGCTGCCGCCGCCGCCGCTAGACCAGCCGCTGCCGCCGCCGCCGCCGTTTTTCCATCCTCCACCACCGCCACTAGGCCAGCCGCTGGAACCGCTGCTGATCTTCCAGCCGCCTCCACCACCACTAGGCCATCCGCCGCCGCCGCCACCACTCGACCAGCCACCTCCGTAACCGCCACCGCCGCCGCCGCCGGACCAACCACCGCCGCCGCCGCCGAGGAAGCCGGCTTTTACGACCACGGCGAGTGCTAACAGACACACAAATACCTAGAAACACAAAAAAAGTTCTCGTTCACAATGGTTTACTGTGAATTCTATTGAAACGCTGATGTTACAGATTTCGTTACACAACACCTCAAAGCTAGATTTTGCCTGTCACTAATATTATAACTTACTCATATAAGAAGTTTGTAGTGAGTAGGAACACAACGTTAATTTAACTTAGGTACTTAGTAATGTAAAAGACATTATGTTCAAATTTTTAGTTTCAAAAGGTGGGGTTCATGAGAATCCAGTAGAATCGTCTATGCAGATAAATATTCTGTATGTTTGTATTTACACTCGCGGGCATTTAAATTCGGCAGGGCAGTTTAAGCCTGGTAACTCTGAAGATTGAGGTCAAGAGTTAACCCATCTTATAATAAAAAAAAGATAATAAAAATACGATTTCTAAAATTTTGAGTATTCCAATGAGAAGATTTTGCATTTTCTATTAACTTTTAATAATTTCCCCTTTTGATCTTTATACTGAGGTATTGCACTTAAAAAAAATACGTATACAAGGACTTTCAAACAAGAAGCTGATGTAGATAATCAAGTTGCTTTGCAACCTAATATCTTATTAATAATTAATTAGGATGTTAAAAATTCAAGATGCGTAAACCCACTTATAATGGTTTCGTATATAATTGTTAGTTACCTTCATGCTGAAGCTGCGGTAACTGCTTGTTGAGGGGACGGTGGTCTGGCGTTATATATGTGGAATGGCGTCCCCACTCGGGCTCCGCTGAGGGCCGCGAAGAGGCGAGCGGAAGCTGTTCCGCGGCCGCCAGCGCTCGCCGGCCGGTGCGCTGACGCAATGCATTGTCCCTGCGCGGTCGCGAGCTGCACTGCGCATCGCAGACCACAGCTGGATTTAGGAGGCTACTGGGTGAGTTCTGATGCTTAATACATATTTTGTTACTGTCCTATTTAGAAATGAGTTATTTTATATAAGGATTTCGCTCACCTATGAAAGCGCGATCGTAAAGTTTTATGGAAAGCTTAAGTATTTATTTTGTCGCTCATATTCAATCAAGCCAAAAGTGAATCTATCCTAGTTTTTTAAAGACTTGCTGATCTCGTAACATATAACATATCATTAGACCTATTGAAAAAACAGCGTCTCCGTAGCTAATCAAATCTGGAGGCACTAGTGCCCCCACTAAGATGACGTCGTTTTTTTTGAACCCTCAAAATATGTGGCTTGACCGTTTCGCTACTGTCGCGTAAGGTGAAAAATTTATTCACGTTTCTGTATATTTTGATGAAGGTGTAGAGTTCGTGAAGTTACGGCTTGTAGAGTTAGGGCGTGTAGAGTTAGAAAATTGGCTCTACATGAGATCTGATAACTTTTTGACAGTACGAACCAATGGTCTTGGCAACATTTTACATGAAAAGAAGTGTGAAATTGTTTTTGCTGGGATGTATTGTACTGAAGAGCTGTGATAGTTTTATTTTTAATTTAATTAATGTATATGAAGGTATACTTACTAATAGTTACCTCTGCGAAATCTTTTCACAGTTTTAGAAACAACGGTTTAGCTGATATACGGGAACACTTGAGTCTAACAAAAAATATCACCCGAACCCGTTGTAAATGTTTAAAACTAGTAAAAAAATATCAATTTATAGCTTCAAAATGCGCAAACGGATCCGTGAATTAAAAGAGGGTTAAACCGGTAATAGTTTCGGAACCCTGAAAAAATATTTTCTGCAGACCGAGTACGATAGTGACAGCGCCGCGACAACACCGCGGCCCTATGTCAAAATGTCAACATTGACAACGCCATAGGGCGAGCAAGCCTTTGCGCGGGACCTTCGCGCAATCAAAGTGAAGTTTCAGCGTGAGCCGAGCGCGAGTTTGTCGTTATCGTGCTAGAGCTGCAGACACTCGAAGCCCACCCAGGCCAAATCAAATATACACTCCAAGATCAAGGATTGTGGTTTCTTTAGGACAAAAAACAGAAACAAAAACACCTAGACTCGAGAACAAACATTTGATTTTTACACAAGCTTGCCCGGACAGGGCGTTCGGACGCGGAACAGTTGACTGTTTTTGTTTAATTTATTTGTTTGTTCTATTTTATAATTGTTTAGAAGCTGAATTTTGTTTTTAACCGACTTCAAAAAAAAGGAGGAGGTTCTCAATTCGGGTAAATTTTTATTTTTATTTTGTAGCAACTTATATGCTTGGTGGTGTCACTCGTTCAGACCTTGACTCGGTCGAACCGTGATGGGCGACCATACAGTAGGCCTAGATGATCGCGACAACGCTTAATATCTTGTCGGTCTCCGCTCTTTACTTGTCTTCAGTTATTAAGTTAGAGTACTTGTAATTTGAAGATTTCATAGAGATTCCATGTATAGTAGTATACATAAGTACGAGTACATCATGTTATGGTTAGAAAGAATTAGCTGTGAATAGTTAATTCTTCTTCTTAGCTACATTAGGAACCAGATAATATCATAAAGGAGCAAAAGGATCAAATTAGTACACCCAAAAACTAAACAGGTGCACTATGAACCGTCACTATTGCAAACGAGACAAGAACAACAAAACCAAGGCGATGAGTTGATGTGCTGTCGTGAGTACTTAATAAATAGGTACTTATTAGAACTACATTATTTACTTGAAGGATGAAAATAAAGCCGTTAGTGAGAGAGGGAATTCCGTCCAAAACATTGGGCAATGGGTAACATTGTATGGTTCGTTGCCCCACCTATGCTAAAGTAACATCTTAGTAATCGTAAGTCTGTATAATGTGGCTATTGTAACACGTTAACCTGCGCAACACTGGGCTCTTAAACCGCAAACTTATTAAGTATTTCAATCTCATTTCATTTTATGAAATTCAGGAGCGCTTAATTGTTACGGATTTTATTACCGGCAAGAATGTCTTCTCGTCCAGTAATTGCTTACGTGCAGTTCATTGTTTTATTTACTCGAGGAACTTGTAAAGATACTTAGACAATGCTGGGCAGAGCCTGCTCCCTCCCAGATATTAAGAGAGATCATCGAGCCTAATCGCTGGACTGGATACAAAACAAGACGCTTACTACTCAGTTGGAGTAACTAAGACTCTGGAGCTTACCTTTGTTGGCATTCCCTCGACATCCACAGGGAAAGATATGGTGTTTGAATTACATATAATTCTTAATATATTTAATTATTCTATTCTTCTTAAATATTCTTATTTAATATAAGAATATTTAATTCTTATATTAAATAAGATAATTTCTTAAATATATTTAAGAAATTGATTATGTAATTCAAACACCAATTCAAACACCGAGTTCAAGTCAAATAAAAATAATTTATTGAAACCTCAATATTTATGTTGTTAATTGCTTTGTATTATATATGATGCGATAACTCATACATAACCAAGGTAGCAAATTGGACATCTACTTGAAGCTCCACGTTACCCGTGTTATAGTAGATGCAAGGTCAAAAGACCATCGCCCAATTAGTTTTAACCTCTGTTATTGGGCGTGTAAATATTAGATAAAGCTTACTTGCATAGTGGTAATTAATTGTGAAACCTTCATTAGATAAAACGTTTGCTTTATTTAAATAAATTGCGTTCAAATGTGCTAAGTTAGTGGAATATAGGCTACTAACTTTTCGCCCGGGACTTCGTTCCCGTGACAATTCGAGAAAATTATATACTTAATCTATAATTACATTAATGACTTAGGGATAATGTAGCATTGTAATGGTAAAAAAAGTTCTGAAATTGGTCCAGTAGTTTTTGAGTTTATAAAATCTCCTCTTAGTGTGAGTATAAATTTATAACATGTACAAGTATATATTACACTCGAGTCTGTTATGGTAGGCAGATCATCACATTCATGAGCATAGGTGTGTAGAATAAAGCAATAAACGCTTCGTAATTGTTTAATATTGTAGTAGGTAGTGTGTCATAAACATAAATATAACTCTATTCATTACTTAAGTAGGCTTAATTATTACATTTATCATAACAATTGCAGAAAATCACTTTAAGTTAGGCGAAAAATGCAGAAACGCAAAAATTTTACGCTTAGAACCGTTGCATATTTATAAGTGATGTGTTAATAACCAAATTTTATTAGCATATCAAATCTTGTAATACCGTAAGTGTAAGAAATAATCTTCTTCTTGTGGTGCTTCTTCAACTAGTGAAGGTTGGCAGTCAGGTTCGCATATCTCTCTCGATCCTTAGCTAGATGTAAAAGCTCTGAGGCACTTGCGATCCCCGTCCATTCTCGGATGTTACGCAACCAGGATTTCTTCCTACGGGCTACGGCTCTTTTGCCCGCCACTTCGCCCATCATACTCGTAATTATTAGTAAGAGATCGTATCTATTGTGCCTGAGCACGTGACCTAGATAAGCAACCTTTCTTGCCGGTTTGCATTAGTTTTTTTTTATTTTATTTTTATTATAAGATGGGTTAACTCTTGACCTCAATCTTGACCATAAAGGTCAAAGATGAGGTCGACGATGGAGCGAGTTAACCCAGAAAACGCCTATAAAGGCACTGGTACTCCCACGCACCGACGGAACACAGCAAGCTGTTTGGCGTCGGACTTCGGTAGGAGGGTGGTCGCGAACCAGACGGCCCTTTACAGAGCCTACCACACCGCATGAGACCAAAGGACGACACCTCAGATTCAGTCAAAAATGAAGTGTCGTTGCCTGGGATGGGTTGGCGTTGTTTCCCAGCTCGGCGTAGTACTTCAAAGTTACCTAGTCACACGATGTGTCCAGCTTATGGCTAGCATGCGTCTATAGGTTAAGAAATAATAGAATGGCCCAGTTTAAAAAAATCTCTTACTTTCTTGCTAATGATAAATAAAACACAGCGTATAACATGCGCAAACACTATTTTTCATAGATTTTTGATCGTTTGAACTTGTAAGTGATAGCCCAGTTGGTAATGAGCCAGACTTGTAATCCGAAGATCGCGGGTTCAAATCCTGGTGCGGGCCTGTACTACTAAGTTCGTCTTTTCGGATTTGTGTACGGATTTCTAATTACCACTTGCTCAACGGTGAAGGAAAATATCGCGATGAAACCCGCCCGTCCAAGAAAATTCATCTTCGAAAGACGAGCGGTCCACCAACCCACATTGGGCCAGCGTGGTGGACTATGGCCTAAATCCCCTTCGTGTTTCGAAGGGAGGCCCGTGCTCCTCGGTGGGGAACGTATATGGGCTGGTAAAAAGAAACTTGTAAGTTTTATTTGTTAGGCCGTAAAGTCTAATTTTTTATGAGTAAAAGAATTCAATCTTTGTCTTTGAAACAAAAAACAGAATGTTGTAGATTCCAATCATGATCGAAGAGGAGGCTTTAGGGCACTCTTTAGACTAAACTTTAGTTGACATTAAAAATAACATATTTTGATGAAAGAAAAGATACAAAAATATTAACGGTAAGTACTTGGCATCGGCGTATCTAGGGGTTATTTTCTAGGGGGGGCCGCGGGCCTGGCGCAAAATTAAATGTAGAGTACAGTCAACGGCACATCAGGTTACCACAAACTGTCAAATTTCCCCAATGGATAGTAAACTCTATTGCTTGTAGATGAAATATATATTCGATTGAAGAAATTTGACAGTTTTGGATAGCATGATGTGCTGTTGTCCCTGTACATTTAAATTAAATGCTTAATACGCTGTGTATTCAAAAGTAACTAATACTGTATTATAGTATGTAATAATAAGAAAGTATGTAGATTTCTCAGCTGTAGATATATTTTTTTTTGTGTGAAGTTATCAGTATTTTGGTATCGATTATAGAATTTCGAATTGGTAGCCCAATATTCTGGGGTGGGCCCTAGACAATACCAGGGTGGGCACGGCCCACCCGGCCCCCCCCCCCCCCCCCCTATATACGCCTATGGTACTTGGAAAAAAAAATATTGGACTTGGGGAAACTTTTCTTTTTGACGCTGATTTTTCAGGACTCTAGTGATAATTACTAATATATAAAAGCGAAAGTAACTCTGTCTGTCCATCTTTCACGCCTAAACTACTAAACCGATTTTGATTAAATTTTGTACAGAGATAGATTAGAGCCTGGGAAAGGACATAGGCTACATTTTATCCCACAGTTGGGCACGATATAACCTGTAGTTCACACGGGCGGAGCCGCGGGCGGAAAGCTACTTTACTATAAACCGATGAACAAAGTTTGTTTTGTTTTTTTACTAATGACTTTTAGACACAGAGTGTTTTAATTAGTGATGCAACGAATACTACTTTTACGAATACGAATAACGATTTCAATATTCTGCGAATACAAATACGAATAAATAAACATAATAAATCCAAGGTAATAAAACCCACTTTACAATAAATGTAGAACTGTAAGTATTTAATAATCATTTACTACAGATACATTTTTATTTTTAAAAAAAGTTTTTTTTTATATTGCTAGGGCCCAGACGATTCCTTTTTTTATCTGGGTATTGCGAGCTGTCAAATTATTTCTGAAGCCACAGTGGACAGTTTTATTGAAAAATACTTTTGCGCAATTTTTTTGAAAATGGGAAAATGCAAATCTTCACGCCAGAATATCAAAGGGTCAGCGGTTGGCTAAGTTAAAAGTAGAAAGGTAGCTTTACGAATTTTATCACGATATTCTGCGAATACGAATATTCGTTAATAGGTTGATATTCGGCGAATACGAATACTCGTATTTGTATTCGTTGCATCACTAGTTTTAATTCTCTTTTGGCACTTACGAAAATGCTGCTCTTATAAGAGAGTCCGTTTTTGTAAATACGTGATATGACATCGAAAAGCTTGCTTGAAAATGTTTCGATGAGCTTTAGGTGTTTTCTTTCCCATTAATATTTAAGCTGAAAAAATATTACAACTCAGCATGCATCATATTTTTGGAACATCAAAGTCGAAATATACCTATGTAAAAATTATCGACTAAATCGATGCACTTAAAATGCACACTAATACATACTCAGGTCCGTCATCCGTCTCAAGATGATGTAATTTTGACCATCACATATCAAGGCTGACTATGTACTGATCGCTACCGCACTGTCAATAAGTACTTTACATAGAATTCAAATAATAATTTAATGTTCTGCTCATGTTTGTATCTTTTTGTAGAATAGATTTATGATCAATTAGTTTTCTGTTTGTTTATTAACCGTAAACGAGATTGGAACGTGAAGTACACAGGGTGTAAGGGACAGTTTAGCAAAAACTGAAAGCCTGCATTTAGACCATCATTCTGAATTATTTTCCAGTGGAATAATATTAATAGCCCTCAGGAAATTATGAGTTTATCATAGTTATGGGTAGATTCCACCATTTAAGTATTTGCTAAGCTGTTTCTTACTACATCCGGTCCAAATCGACATACAGGGTCGATTTGGCCCGGATATAGTATTCTGTCATGTAAAGACCACGGAGGGTGTTAAGTTAAATGTCATCTTATAAACCCATATAATTCCCAGCAAAGTTCAATTTTTAGAGAAGCATTACGAACTTGACTCCCGACCAATACACTTATACGCCTCTAATCCCTTCCAGGATAGGCAGAACATCACGAGGTTCTAGATCCTCTTGACACCACGGCTAACAACAATATTTTAGGGTTATTATAAGAACCATGAGTGTAGTGGTAGGTTGCCAGCCTTTCGCCCAAAACCCTCGTGCCTCACACTCGCCTCCTGGGATAGTAGTATTGCAACCGATTAACGCTTGATTGGATAACTGTGAATACATATCTCAAATGATATAATGTCGGAAAAGGTATTGAACATGACCGAATGCACGATGAATCTTAGTAGAAGGTCGTGAAGGCGGGTAAACACTAATTACCTATTACGCCGGTTCCCAAATAAGTGTGGCAATGCGTCTGCTTCAAATAATAACATAAGGTCATGCATTTTATTTCGATGTGAATTGCGGTGTATTTGATCATTACCTTTATATAAGTTTATGACATTAGTCACGCTAATTATGAAATTTATTTCAGTGATTTTAATCGATTTGAGAATTCAACTTTCTAGTCCGAAACTTCAAAGTGTGCATTTTCCTTTCTATCGAAATCACGTAATTTTTAGCCCTCGGTATCATAAGTTTGACGTGTGTATCTATGAATCTGTGTATATGTAAGTCTGTGTTGGGTCTGTCTGTGGCATCGTAGCTCCTAAACAAATGGACAGATTTCGATGAGGTTTTTTTTTGTTTGAAGGCTGATGTGATCGAGAGGGTTCTTAGCTAGGTATATTTGATCAAAATTAGTTCAGCCCCTTTAAAGTTATAAGCAATCACATCTTAAGGGTGATACATATTATTTTATTTTAGAGTAATACACAGTACGAATCGTCGTAACATTTTAAACAAGAATATCTAGTAGTTGAATGGCATTACAATTATTTACCCATAAAGTTTTTCAAAGCTACCTAATTCAAATTATTTATGTATCGGATGATTTTAAATAATCGAAACTTGAGGATGTGAGTTAGTCTACTAAATAACTATTTTCTCCTAGAACATACATAGTTATAATGTAGGTCGAAATGTGAAAAAAAAACTCGCCTCTACGTACTGCTATTAGCTGATTGTATCTTCTGATTATCTATCAGGGAATGAACTGCTCAGCTATAGAGTTATTTTAGAATTAGTTAAAATTAGAAAATAAGAAAGTTTGTAATGCGATTAAAAAGAGCACCCTCAGAGTTTCTTGCCTGTTTTTCTCTGGGAAAGACTGCACCTTTGCGAATAGGCATAGAGTCAGTAGAAACAATAGAACGAATGCGCATGTATGTATTTAAATCCTTTAATGTATGTTTGTATGTTTTCATGTAATCTTGACTTGTTTTAAGTGGCATCCTGAATGTCCTTTAAAATAAAGATTTTTTCTATTCTATTCTAAGTATGAAAATTTCGCAGTTAAGTAATTATTCATTTTCATGGGGATGTTCACGTCCTAAAATTTTGCCAACTATAGTAGTCCTCGTAATAATCGACTTAAAATTAATTAAACCTAAATAGTTAACGTACGTTCTCTTTTAGATTAACATTTTATTTAAAAAGGACGACGATTTATCAATTTTCATTGCAAATGTTTTGAAATTTCATCGCGGTTGAGGCTTCAAGCTTTTATCAGTTCGCCATTTGATTTCATCTCTTGAAATTACTTCACCTTACTTGACCGCACTTTGGTTAAAAGCTTTGTTCTTTTTAAGTGATCATAATAAGATAAATGGTTCTCTATAATAAACCTTAACGATCAGCTGGTATCTATCCCAACAATAAACAAAAAAATAAACGCTATACACTCAAAGACACACACTAAAGTTAACCTCAAAAATGAGGACATAGGCTAAATAAGTAAGTAACGTTATTTCTTTTGTATGTACCTACGAGTGGCGTAAACTTTTAGACAGCTATTTTTATAAAATAAATAATTCTTGTCTTTTTTTAGTTCTATCCACGTTTAAGTTCTTGGTTTACGGCGTTGGACTTGCTACAAAGACTGAAGTAGATGTAAAGAGGTAAGCAGTCAAATGATATTTGTTGGTTCTAGTCGGCTACTTATTCGCCTTGTCGACAAGAACTATCCGTATTGGGGATGTTATTTATAACAATTGTTCATTGGTAACCATTTCGACCATTGCGTTGTAGCAGAATATCGGTGTTTTGTCGAAAGGCAAAACAAATGCTGAGCTACGACCATTTTGTGGCACTGTGGCACACATATAGAATAAGTAATCATTATTATTAATTTTTTTGTATCTTTATTGTTTTGCTTCTTTTTTATTCTAGTATGTGTTTTGATTTTGTAAATAATGTGTGTGTTTAAGTGTTACAAATAAATATTTTATCTATCTACCATTGCACATTTTGATGAAGAATCAATTAAATTACTGTACAATTAGACTTATACACTTTAATGTACCCAACTGGGAATAATGATGATGATGAGACGAACTGTTCTTGATTTTTAACGAATAAAGTTACCTACCTAATTGATGTCAGATCTAGTTACAACCGATTACTTTTCGCAAATGTTTGTCAGTAAATACGTGTCTCATTATCATTGCTCATGCAATCTTAAATGTGTTTACGATTATGAACGGTCAACGAGCAAGGTACCTACTTAAACTAATTTGAATCTTTATGGTCTAAGTCTAAAGCTAGGCAATCGCTCCGAAGCAAAAGATGACCCAACGTCAATGTGTACTGCTATAAAAAGATGCGCGCCCTGAATACAAGAATGCAACTTGAATATTTAATGAGGTATTACCTATTCGCCAAAAACATAGGCTTGGGGTTCCCAAAGTGCATAGTACTACTCTCATGCTGTGTAACGGCGTTTATTCACATATTATTTAAAATGAATTTACAAACCGTCAGGGTATATTTTTCTGTCTTCTTCATGATAATCCTTACACGACAGAAGAGAAAATTTAATAATTTGCTTACCTTAACCACGTTTTTTTAACGGAATGAGCGCTCCACGCATTTAAATTGAGCTTTTTTTACAAACTCAAAGGCCTACACTAAGCTTTTAACTTGTAACGTGTCCTTTGGGATAAGATAGATAGATAGATAAGACACACACAAACACTAAGACCCGAGAATAAATATCTGCTTTTTATATAAATATTTGCTTTGGCCGGGAATGAACCCAGGAACTGTCGATTCAGTTACTAGCCACTAAGTCGCGGTTTTTTACCACCACGCCGTGATCAATGATGAAATAAATTACTTTTTATTGCTCATAATAACTGACAACTAAGAATTATATTATGTACATTACGGATGTTAATTGAAACACTGCTCATAAAACTACACAAAAGGGAGCCTGATTTCTAAAAAGCAATTTTTACCAGGCTACCTTAGGATAAGTTCAAAGTATGTATGTGAGAGAATATAATTAAAAAACTAGGGTTCTTATTGTAACACAGAAAATATGGTTTTTATTTTAAGTCTTTTAGACGACGTTGATGTCTTTTGTATGTAACAATACCAGCGTACTAACGATTTCAACGCGTTCACATTTAAGAAAACTTGAAAAATTATTTCGATTATGCTGCTTTTATTAAATATTAATTTTTACGCTCCTTAGCAAGCCCTTTAATTTAGAACCTTAAACACGAGAGTGCAAAATAACTTTGAAATAAATAAAATTTTTCACCCCCAATATTCGTCGCTTGTAACTTTTAAAGGGCTGAACCAATTTCAATTAAATATAGCTTAGAATCGTCTTGATCATTTCAACCTTAAAAACAAAAACCGCATCGAAATCGGTCCGGTTGTGTAGGAGCTACGATGCCACAGACAGACACACAGAGACACAAGTCAAACTTATGACACCCCTCTTTTTATCTGGGGTTAATAAAATAAGCTATGAAGTCCGCCATCTTGGATTTAGAATGACGTCATTTAGCTAACCACACCTACTAACTACACCCCCAAGATTGAGGTCAAGAGCTAACCCATCTTATAATAACAAAAAAAACATTGCAAGTTATTAAAAAGCTTGTAAAAACGTACCTAGTACGTAGTCCTCTTTTTTTTTAGTAGATGGGTAAGAAGATAAGGGTTTTTTTTTGAGGACTAGGTGAGTTTCTAAAGAGCAGTTAGTCTGTCCTACAAAAAGTATAACAATGAAAGTTAAACTACATATGTTCTCGGTAGGCTTCCTGAATAAACTCGATTCCACAATCTTTGTTAACTGATACGTTATAAAACTAACACATTGAATTCATATGGAATCTTAGGAATTATTCGTACATATATATTAAGTTTGAAAAACGATGACCTATGACCGCTAAGTAGCGCGTTGACACACGTTCTGCGGTGACAACGGATGCACTAACACGGGTCATGGATTATCAGATGGTACCTGACTCTTAACTTTGTAATAACTATTTTAGTATGTACCTAAATTATAGGTTTAAATTTATGCTTAATGACTTTATGGTAGGTACAGAGGCCCGCCAATCAGGTTACCCCGATTCATTGAAAAACCATTCCTAAGACAACAGCACAAAGTGCACGAATGGGTAACTTGATGTGCGGCCCTCGGTACGTAAATTACGTAAGTACGTCAGTGACTTTACAGTGATATACTAACATACACACTCGAGAGTAGATCACGCTGCTCAGTGAAATTTTAAATTTTACGCGTACGAAATATATCTGTATAAAGTCCGGTATGTTATGGTTGACGTGCTGTTCAGTGTATCTGCCTATTAATATGGCGTTTATTGGGGCTTCGAGTAAAGGTTGATTATTCATCTGCACAGAAGCGTAAGAGAGAGATAACATTAGCTAATACAAATGATTCGACATTTAATCATTCGTATTAGCGTGTGTGGCCTAATACAAATGATTCGACATTTAATCCTTTTTTAAGTAGGTTTTTTTTAACTGTCAGTTTAAAATTGTATTTGGGGTAATTTTAAATCAGTCTGCGTTTAAAGGGGTGATGGTGATGCTACCCCATGAATCTGAATGAATTTCCCCAAGGAACCAAAAAATTCTCAGCAAAAATGTTCGTCTTCTCAAATTGTAAGGAGAGGCGAAAATTGTTTTCATATTCCGACTTATCTCCCTTGGGGAAAGTTTTTCAGTTTAGTTGACTGATTCAAAACCTTTAATTTCTGCTAATACTAATATTATCTATACGAACTCGTTGAAATCATTTGTACGACAACATTAAATTACAAACAAAAGACATCAACGTTGTCTAACTTTTAACCCTGTTTTATATTTATTATACTTACATATTTATAAATTGTAAACTTCTATGAAAAGTATTGTATTATAAGTAGTTAAAATAGCAAGTATTAACAAGAAAACGTAATCTAAACAAGGGCATGGACATAAAGACTGTGGATGCTAATAATAACCCAACAAAAAAAACCCTGACTGAAGTTTCTCTGGGACTCATCACCAGAACAGTTTCCCACTTATCGCTTGTTCTAACTAAATTCATCAGTAAATAGATCACCAGACCACAGACTGATGGGAAGTCACTGCATTCTACTAAAGCCCAGTGATGCGTCCTCTCTAATTAAAGCGACTCATTATTTGAAATGATATGCTGTTGTATTGAAATGTATCGCAAATTCTAGCTTATCTCATGGTCGATGTCGCAAGTTGCTCGAAAGAACAGAGAAACAGATTGTTTAGATCGATCGCACCGTTCGGTATAATGTTACCCTCTTGCACAAATTGGAACTAGATCGCCGCATATTACTTTCAACTAGATGATAAAAGGGCACTAAACTTATAGACCAAGATCCCAGGGCCGCCAGACCTTACTTATTTTCTTATGAACCAAATGTGTGGGAAATAGCAGTGCTACTACGTACTAGTAATGTATGAATACGAGTACCAGATAATCTGGGCCAACGGCCAATTTTCAGCTACCAGGTTCTGAAGGTACTTCCAAAAACTGCTCACTTGTATTGAAGTCTGGGTGCTATAAAAAGTATTTTTAAAGTTCCCTGAACATCATATACAAACATCACGGCTCAGATTGTAGGTATAATCGTATAATTTACTTGCTAACTGTAAAGCGTCTGGCAGAAATTACAGCCGACGGAGAGTGTCTGGCTGTGTTGAACGTTAATTTTTATATTTGATTAATTATATTCCATAAGACATCAGCAGCCAGAATTCAAGACAAGTGAGTAATTTTTGGAAGTACCTTCAGAACCTGATAGCTGGAAAATTGGCCGTCGGCCCAGGTTAGCTGGTATTCATACATTACTAGTACGTACTAACACTACTATTTCCCACACATTTGGTTTATGAGAAAATAAGTAAGGTCTGGCGGCCCTGGGATCTCCGTCTATTAGAACATTGAGATTGGGTACCATTAGTTATAACGCTAAATAATCTATAACAAGTCAAGCAATCTATAAAACAGAATAATACCCAAAACTTTGATGTCAAGTGATTGTAGATATAGGAAGAGTGACCTGATGCTCTGCCTACCCCGATATGACTTGAGGCTTTTGGGTAGATGGAGGGAGACTGTTAATGTCTAGGTATGTATATGTATTGATTTATTTATTAATAGTGTAAGTAATGTAATGTACAGACAGCAGCAAGTCAGGTTACCAATTTTCACTACGAAAGCCGACACTATTACGAGCGAGATAAGGGCGACGTCAAGGCCAACATGTAGGTATAGCCAAATGTGCTGCCGTGTGTACCTAGTCAATTGGTAAGAAGCGCGTTGAAATCTTTTGTATGTACGATTTGTTTGTTAACATGTGAAGGAAAGACATCAACGTCGTCAAAGTTAATTAATTTGTGATAAAAACTAGGTCTTTATTTCGATTTTTTTATCTATTTTAATATTATAAAGAGGAAAGATTTAATTGTTAATTTGTTTGTTTGCATCGAAATGACTCCGAAACTACTGCACCGATTTGAAAAATTCTTTTACCATTAGAATGCTACATTATCCCTGAGTTCAGCTTGCTGTGTTCTGTCGATGCGTGGGAGTACCAGTGCTTTCATTGGCATTTTCTGGGTCAACTCGCTCCATCGTCGACCTCATCTATGACCTTGGTCAAGATTGGGGTGAAGAGTTAACCCATCTCAAAAAAAAAAGAGTAACCCGAAATCCCACGTGAAGGACGTCCCGGGCGGAATGCTAGCCTATACTAATTTTAAGTAAATAAACGCTACACACTCAAAGGCCCACACTAAGGTTTTCCCTTGTGTCGTGGGTCCGTCGGAACACACATAAAGACAAACGCAAACACCCATGACCCGAGAACAAACATCTTCTTTTTACACAAATGCCCCGACTGGGGAAAATTTAATAATATGGGGAAATTTGGAATTATAAAGAGGAAAGATTTGATTGTTTGTTTGTTTGCATTGAATAGGCTCCGAAAATACTGGACCGATTTGAAAAATTCTTTCACCTTATGAAAGCTACATTATTCCCGATGGACATAGGCTACATAATATTCCCGAATTCCCACGGGAACGAAGTCCCGGGCGGAATGCTAGTTTCATATAAACTAGGAAATATTTTCTACACCTAAGTATTGAAAAGTAGCAGTTGGTAAGGGCAATTAATAAAAAAAAGGTAGTAGCTATGTAACAAACTTTCACTGAGTTTTAAGGTTAGTATATAAATGGCTACGGTGCAAACTTGTCAAAAGTCAAGGTAATTTTCCGATACTTAGCTGCTCTGAAACTGAAGACAGAGAACCAATTTGTATCTCTTAATGCTATCAGCGAGACTGGCTTTGTGTTATGTTACTATATTCCAAATAACGGTAATTGCTATACGAGAGGTAGGTAAGTGAAGGCCACATATACGCACCAAACTCTGTAGAACCTTATAAAATTCATATAAATTGCGCAATGTTTCTGTTGTAGCTAATAATTAGTTTTGTGCAGTAAGCAAACGGACTATCATCGCATCCTTCGGCCGAGATCACAAAGCTCATTGCCGCGGAGATCGTACGATAAACTGACCATTATTCTTTTATTTGAATTAGGTGTACATAGTTATAATTTTTGTGTATTGGGTAACTTTAAACTTTAGGGAGTGAATCGATCCACTAAACTGAACAAATTTTTCAATAAAACAGGTCGAAACATAAAAAAAAAATTATACTTACAACTTCAGCGGTCAGCTGATTGTTCTATGAGTATGATGAGAAGTAGGTAGATTTTTTTGTTGAGAATTTCATGTACTGTCTCCTAAATAAAGCTTAATTCATTCATTCATGTAGGTTTCTTAGGGAAAGTTTTCAGTTTCATGGGGAGAATCACCCCGTTTTGTACAATATTGCCTTTAGTCTGAATTTGTTATTAACATGTTCGATCTCGGGCTTGGTCTGGGATTATTTAGATTTCTGTTTCCCAAGTGAGATACTCTTTGGGACACACAATTATAACTGGTATATTAGCATGCAAATCCAATTGTTTCACTCAAATACTTCTCAAATAAATAAGCAATAATTGTATTTTATGTAAAGACTAGCTTTCCGCCCGCGGCTTCGACCGCGTGGACTACAGGTTATATCGTGCCCAGTTGTGAGATAAACTGTAGCCTATGTCCTTTCCCAAAGTCTAATCTATCTCTCTGTACCAAGTTTCAACAACCGCTATGTCCCTGCATTTTAAATCTGTCATATCTTCGAAAATATTCATTTAAATTACATGCTGTAAAGGGCCTACGAAAAAAATCCAAGAACTGATTATTCACGGATAGGGTCGGTTTTTTGGATATAATGACTGGACTAAAAAAACATTTGCCGCGTTATTGCCGATATAATGTCCCACATGCTCGAAAAAGTGGTAGAAAATAGGATATCCCGACATTCGAGCCAGTCTTGGCAACCATTTTAAAGCACAAATGACATAAGAATATCTTTTTAGTAATACGATATCAGTAAAATTTATTTTTACGTGTTTTATTTCAATTTTCAACACATATGCTCATAAAGTGGGTCTTATGTCATTGTTTTAAGGTTCATAATGATATGTATTACCCAGCCCGTGAGTAATAACAATAAAGCACTAGTACGTAATGTTTTTTTTCTAAATTTAAGCAAAGAGATTGATCTTATTTTATATTTAAAATTAAGTGTAAATATTAAACTTTTTGTAAAAAAAATATGATTCCACTAAATCATTTAAGTTTAACAGAAAATTATAATTTATTTATTTTAAAACGTGAAAATATATAGTTATGTGACGGCTGGTTTGGTCGAGTGGTAGTGACGCTGCCTCTTGATCGGCGGGTTCTGGGTTCGATCCCCAGTCGGGGCAAACATTTGTGTAAAAAGCAGATGTTTGTTCTCGGGTCATGGGTGTTTGTGTTTGTCTTTATGTGTGTTCCAAGGGACCCACGACACAAGGGAAACCTTAGTGTGGGCCTTTGAGTGTGTAGCGTTTATTTATTTATGTATTTTTTTATTATTTGGCTGTATGGCATACTTGTCAATGTGAATCTCATTTTGCGAACGAAAAAAGAAAAAAATAATCGCGCCTCTTTTCAGATGTTTTCACTTGGTTTTCACAAACGGCATTTGTATTCATCAGATTGTTATTATTGTTAGAAATACAACACTAAAAATGTCTTCTTCAAGTGCAGAGCAGGAAACCTACGTGGGTACACCGCCAGAAATACTTTCCGAGGCGCAACATGCAAGTGATAGCTTGTTGCCGTCATTATCAAAGGAAAGTTTTTATTTCTTTCTTTCCTCGCAAATGTGTTGAAAAACGTCGTATGACACGCGTGCGCATTGGATATTACATTCTCGGCTCCGTTGAGCCCTCGCCAATGTAATATCCAACTTAGCACACTTGTAGCATAATGTACTATTCAAGTATACCCCTATAAAAAAACCCTTTACTACACATATAAACCTGCCTCTTGAATCACTCTATATGTTTAAAAAAACCGCATCAAAATCCGTTGCGTAGTTTTAAAGATCTAAGCATACGATAGGGACAGAAAGACAGACAGCGGCAAGCGACTTTGTTTTATACAATGTAGTGATGAACTTTGATAATTGAATATTTTCCATATAGACGGAGATCCAAGGGCCGCCAGACCTTACTTATTTTCTCATAAACCAAATGTGTGGGAAATAGTAGTGTTAGTACGTACTAGTAATGTATGAATACCAGCTAACCTGGGCCGGCGGCCAATTTTCAGCTATCAGGTTCTGAAGGTACTTCCAAAAATTACTCACTTGTCTTGAAGTTTGGCTGCTGATGTCTTTATAGAATATAATTAATTAAATATAAAAATTAATATTCAACACCGCCAGACACCCTCCGTCGGCTGTGATTTCTGCCAGACGCTTTTTTTTTATTATAAGATGGGTTAACTTTTGACCTCAATCTTGACCATAAGGTCAAAGATGAGGTCGACGATGGAGCGAGTTAACTCAGAAAATGCCTATAAAGGCACTGGTACTCCCACGCACCGACGGAACACAGCAAGCTGTTTGGCGTCGGATTTCGGTAGGAGGGTGGTCGCGAACCAGACGGCCCTTTACAGAGCCTACCACACCGCATGAGACCATAGGACGACACCTCAGATTCAGAAAAAAATGAAGTGTCGTTGCCTGGGATGGATTACTAGGAGGCAGGTCTCATTTGTGTTTCCTTAGTCGCCTCTTACGACACCCACGGAAAGAGATGGGGTGGTGTTATTCTCAACCGATCACCACACGGTTAAAACGCTTTACGGTTCGCAAGTAAATTATGCGATTGTACCTACTTTTATAGCACCCAGACTTCAAGACAAGTGAGCAATTTTTGAAAGTACCTTCAGAACCTGGTAGCTGAAAATTGGCCTTCGGCCCAGGTTAGCTGGTATTCATACATTACTAGTACGTACTAGCACTACTATTTCCCACACATTTGGTTTATGAGAAAATAAGTAAGGTCTGGCGGTCCTGGGATCTTGGTCTAATAATGCTTGTATCATGATTAATAAGGTGTTGCATAAAAACGCAAAAATGTATATGTACACAAGCTGAGTTTTTTATCACGAGTGCGTATAGTTAGCAGCCTCAGAGACGATTTTGATGGTTTTGGCTATGTCAAAGAATATTTACTAAATAGTGATAAATAGTGACAAAAGCATATAAGTAGTGATACTGTATTTAAAAACATATTCGAGCTTCTTAGTGAGGCTGCTAGCTTGACGTATATTTAGCAGACACACTAAGAAATACAGCTCGTATCAAATTGACTTACATGTCAAAAAACTGTGATTAAATAGTGACTTCTAATACTCGAACTTTCAATAATAGTGATTCAATACATTTCGAGATATTACAGCATATCGGTGAGGCTGCTAACTTGACGCTGTTTGCAACGGTCATTTCAAAGAAACGGGCTGCAATTTTAATCAAGTTAATATACCAAAAAATTTTTACTGAAATAGTGAATCCTATGATATATTTAAAAAAAGAATCCTTCTTCACTATTTCTCAGAAATCAATCGTAAACTTCTACATACTAAATCTCGATGTATCGTCGCGCAGAAAAGTGAAATGTACTTATTGATTTGTTTTTAGACGAGTCAATATACATACATATTTACCTTCTCATTTTGTATTTAAAATCGTGTTATGAGTGTGAGAGAAGGAAATGGCATACCTACTTTTAATGAAACTGTTATTTTTATTTAGTATCCTAAAAATGACATGTAAATTCCTTTTACGAAATACTTAGACAGTTGAAAATTTTCAACTGTCTAACTATAACGGTTCATGAGATACAGCCTGGTGACAGACGGACGGACGGACGGACAGCAGAGCCTTAGTAATAGGGTCCCGGTTTTACCTTTTGGGTACGGAACCCTAAAAATTACCAAGTCTGTGATTTAAATTTCTAAAAATTAAGATTGATTTTATCCTCATTTGTTAAATTATTTATTAATGAGTTATTCAAATTATTATACTAGTTTTATTATACTGGTTTTATTTAACAGTTTGTATTGTAATCCGGAACCGGATTTTCTCAGTTTTCTTCAAGTGTTTACTAGCTTTTCGCCCGCGTACCTAGATTACAGGTTATATTGTACCCAGCTGTGGGTTAAAATGTAGGCTATGTTCTTTTCCAAGGTCTTATCTATCTCTGTACCAAATTTCATCAAAATCGGTTCTGTAGGCGTGAAAGCGTAACAAACAGATGGACACTTACATTCGCATTTATGATATTGGTAAGGAAGTGGGAATAAATTAGGAAATTACAGTTTCACCCAACAATCCATCTTAAATGACATATTAAGAAGTACGCCTTAACTCGGAAAAAAAACTAAGTATTTCGTAAAAAGAACCTACATGTAATTTTTAGGATACTAAATAAAAATAACAGTTTCATTAAAAGTAGGTATGCCATTTCCTTCTCTCACACTCATGACACGATTTTAAATACAAAATGAGAAGATATTTTAGGTTACAAAATAAAAATAATAGTTTAATCGAAAGTATGCAATTTCATTCTTCCACGCTCATAACACTTATTATGAATACAAATCGAGCAGGTAAATAACGTTTAAAAACATATCAGTAAAATCATTATATTATTGTGCGCGACGGTACTCGCCACATTATTAAAATTAGTTTTAAACCCTACCATATTTCAATAAAGTTTAAAATTGATCAAAAACCTACATCGAGATTTAGTATGTAGAAGTTTACGATTGATTTCTGAGAAATAGTGAAGAAGGATTCTTTTTTTAAATATACCATAGGATTCACTATTTTAGTAACTATTTTTTGGTATATTAATTTGATTAAAATTCCAGCCCGTTTCTTTGGAATGACCGTTGCAAAAAGCGTCAAGTTAGCAGCCTCACTGATATGCTGTAATATCTCGAAATGTATTGAATCACTATTATTGAAAGTTCGAGTATTAGAAGTCACTCTTTAATCACAGTTTTTTGACATATAAGTCAATTTGATACGAGCTGTATTTCTTAGTGTGTCTGCTAAATATACGACAAGCTAGCCTTCACTAAGAAGCTCGAATATCTTTTTAAATACAGTATCACTATTTATATGCTTTTGTCACTATTTAGTAACTATTCTTTGACATAGCCAAAACCATCAAAATCGTCTTTGAGGCTGCTTACTATAAGCACTCTTTATCATTAGCCAAATTTTTTGTACGAAAAGTCTATAAAAATTTAACAGATTCGTACTTTTTAACCGACTTCAAAAAAGGAGGAGGTTTCTCAATTCGACCGTATATTTTTTTTATGTATGTCCGCGGATAACTTCGTCGTTTATGAACCGATTTTGATTATTCTTTTTTCGTTGGAAAGTGAGTATCCCAAGGGTGGTCCCATGGTAAGGAAACCAGGATCTGATGGTGGAATCCTGAAGAAATTGAGGGAAACTCTCGAAAAAATTGTCGTTTTGGGATTGAAGTCGGTGACTCTTACGTTTTTGACGTGGAAAATTATTTGTTTTATATTGTTTCTATAACAAGCTAGATTCTCGTCCAATTGACTTGAAACTTGGTGATAGTAATCTTCAGTACTATTAACATTTCTGCTTTTCTAAAAACTAATCACTTGCGACATTAAAAACGGGCGTCAAAACGTTATAATAATGGAAAAAAAAGGTTCTCCTTTTTTTTCTTTTTTATTATTATAAGATGGGTTAACTCTTGACCTTAATCTTGACCAAGGTCATAGATGAGGTCGACGATGAAGTGAGTTAACCCAGAAAATGCCTAGAAGGCACTGGTACTCCTATACGCACCGACGCGACGGAACACAGCAAGCTGTTTGGCGTCGGACTTCGGTAGGCTGGTCGCGAACCAGATGTTCGTCTGCGATACTAATACCGTAACAATAATTTAGCTGGTGATTAAAAAGACAACTTATAATAAAATACTTGAATATTAAAGAAACTCGACATAATAAATAACCATTTTATTTTAACTAATTAATTAACAAAATTTATATTTACACATACAGTGCATGTGGCAATCTACTTAAAATATGCTACACTCTAAACTAAAACACTGACTGTAGGTTTTTTTTACGAGAAAACACTGTAAGCTTGACGTGTTATTGGCCCTTGGTTGATTTAAAAAGTTTAAAATCTTTTCATTTTTTCTTCTTTCTTTCTGCGCGACTGCCGCCCATGTCCTCCAGTTGCTGCTGTAGATCTATGAGTTGGTTATCAGGCACGTACCGAATCTGCAATGAAGAGGAAGATAATATTGATTACATTTCTTAGCAATCGACTAATGAATACAATGATACGTGAAAAAATATGTGTACCTAATCTTTTTGCTGTACATATGCAAGGTTTTTTGTTATTAGAAGATGTATAAGAGTGAAGTCTAAAAAAAGTGGCTATTGCAAATGTAAGGCATTGTCAAACCAAGAACAGTAGATCCTGAGTCTATAAAAGAGAAAAACATATTTAAGATCCCGGCCGCACTGGAACCCCGCCATACTAGGTAGTGCGCGAAACTAAAATTTTGAAATAAAGGTATTCTCGATTTATTTTTATTATTCGAAATAATTCAAGGTAAAATGATCTTTTTTTCATAATTAGTTAGTAAATATCGGCTGTCGGTACAACGACAGACTGAGTCAGTTGGCTTATTATCAATTACTTTAGCTTAGCGCTGAGCGATCATTCTAACATTTTTTAAATTATATGTTGAGTGGTTATTTTTAAAGATAAAAATCAAAATGTCTCTTTGTGGGCAACGTATGTAGATGTTATTTCTGTTTTTGTATCATGTTATAAACTGTTATATATGCTAAATTTATAAAGCGTATATAAAACATCTTCCAAGATTTTAAAGATTTCTTTTTTCTTAAACCAGCAAACTGCTTACAAATGTAATAGAGCGGGACCCAAGGAGAATAAAGTTCATTTCCGTGGGACTTACCTCCGCCATACGAACTACTGGTAAGTACTTATTCGGCATATTTTCCTGAACACAAAAAGTGCGGTAGTCACTTTCTAAGAGTATGGAGGGGGTAGCTATGACGTGACGTATTTTATTTACGCTATATTTAGATAACTACTGGACAGATTTACTTAAATAGGGTCTCAAATGAAAGATAATTTAATGAACATTGTTTTATTCTAAAGATTCATTAGTGTAAACCTAGTAACAAAATAAATATTTTCAAAAAACGACATTATGTAAAATTAAACTTTTTTTACTGTGTGAAAAGAACAGAAACCGTTAGGATTACGGTAATTTAGCTCATTATACAAAAATAGCTACACTTATCAGCATTCTAATGAACCTAAAAACGTTTAAGTCGAGTGTAAGGTTTCGTTACATATTTTAGCAATTTTTGCACTTTTTAAAAATATTTTTGAGTGTTTAACTTGAATTGAATAGTTCGGTGAATGACTTTTTCCGGTACAACTACTGACAGACAAAACAGTAGCAAAGTTTAGTGGCTAACTTGATGCGAAATTCAAAAAGGGAAGGGGAGTTTGGCTGAAGGGGACATTCGTTGCCTGGCAGTTGAGGAGAGTAGTCGTGTCCTTAGAAAATGTAGTTTACGGAAGTGTCCGTTAAAATAGAGAGATCTAAAATATAATTAAATTGTACATTACCATGAAGTGGAAATATACGTTTAAAGAGGACTGGTGTTTCCTTTGGATTGATGCACGTTTTACACCTCAGAAGTGGGATGGACAACGCATAAACGCGTAAGTAACACGCCTTAATTGTTTTAAAGGAAACCCTTTTGATGTAGATATTTCATGATTAATTAGATACAACGGCAATAACCGATCTATCATAAAAGGGAATCGTTATGAAGGTAGATGGTTAACTATTTGTAGTTATTTTTAAAATTCTATATTTTGGCACAGCTAATTTTTACAGCTATTATGTGCAATTGGTAGAATAGTCCTTCTTTTACATAGAATGACGTCATCGATGTCGTAAGATACCGACTCGGTACCTGGGAATTTATTTATACACATAATAATTGTGAGTGCTTTGAATTTTTCTCTCTACCTACATTCAAGCTATGATCAAAAACAAAACTGTAACCGACGGAATCAAATATGGTGGCACCGGATTACTCGAACTCTGTGTAGGGGTATCTTAAAGGGGGTTGGAAATTTGATTATTTTTGCGCTAGGAGTAGCCGTTTTGAAGATATGACTACTTTTATGAATTCCTTATATATTTTGATTGTTTTTTTTTCTTTTTTATTTAGTTATATCTAGATAATACCACAAACAACATAACAAAATATTCCCTGCGATTGGATATGTATCTATTATCTTATTTTATTATTTAATGAAACTATGTATTTAACAAATCAATCAGGGTCAAAAACATTTGATTCGTGTAATGTAACTTTAACCATAGCATGTCATATTACATAATCTAGTTATCTAGTTATCTGAAAAGGAGATGCTTAAAACAATTGCATTAGAATTTTCAACTATGTCTGTTTAATGTGCAATCATTCTCCAAGAACAGGCAAAAAATTAAACTTAGAGGATACCAAACTAGTAGCTGTTACGTAGCAACAACATAAAGGCAACAGTTACTCAAGAGTCTGTTTCGATTAATGTATGATTTATTAAAATGGGCCAAAGATTCAAATAAAAAAAGCTTTATTAATGCTTTTAAACTAGCAAAATTTAGGGCTCCTCATGAAGCTCAAGAACTTTTTTATAGGAACCCATATCAAACATCAACTATTTTTTTTAGTTTTAAAAGGCGATAGCAGCGCAATTTCGCAGCTATTGGTACTAACAGTGTCATAGGCCTGACCAAACGATTTCAAATGAATGAAGCGACAAGTGCCAAAGTTCACGTCGCAGCACGGTGCAGGGATTCCTTCGAATGAATCTCAGTGTTGCCGATGTAAAAAAATATAATGGCGGCTGTACGCCAGCGACCTGCCTCTGCCTCGAGTGCGTACGTTTACACTCTCATACCCATCAGTACAGACCAGTACCATTGAGTCCTTTGTTTTAAAATATAACGCAAGTACGTGCAAGTATGAAGAGTTTTATTTCGATACGATACGAAGCGTTATTTTGGTTACGAGAATTTTTGAAAATAGTTCGTAACAAAATGAAGAAAATTTTTGACAAAAAAAAATGCCTGTTAATAAAAATTATGCCTGTTCATAATACTTTTTCATTTTGCTGTGATTCTACCCGTTTTGTCACGTTATTTTCAAGATTATTCGTACCAAATCTAAGTACCGTAGTCAGTTCGGCGCTACCCACGCTCACTTAGACGACTGCAGTTCCGTTGTTTATAGCTCGACTTAAACGTTTTTAGGTTCATTAGAATGCTGATAAGTGTAGCAATTTTTTTATAATGAGCTAAATTACCGTAATCCTAACGGTTTCTGTTCTTTTCACACAGTAAAAAAAGTTTAATTTTACATAATGTCGTTTTTTGAAAATATTTATTTTGTTACTAGGTTTACACTAATGAATCTTTAGAATAAAACAATGTTCATTAAATTATCTTTCATTTGAGACCCTATTTAAGTAAATCTGTCCAGTAGTTATCTAAATATAGCGTAAATAAAATACGTCACGTCATAGCTACCCCCTCCATACCCTTAGAAAGTGACTACCGCACTTTTTGTGTTCAGGAAAATATGCCGAATAAGTACATACCAGTAGTTCGTATGGCGGAGGTAAGTCCCACGAAAATCGTTATTTGAAGACTTTTTTACGAATAGGTCCCGCTCTATAAGAAACAAAACAGCATTCAAGGATTTTCGAAATTTCGCTTGCCACACCCGGGAATCGAACCGGCTTAAATTCAAAAAAATAACACCCTGCACTTTTATGGTATCGATCGATAGGGTCAATCGTAAAGATCAAATGTCTCTAACAAACATGGTAAATTAGATGAAAAGAGAACCATTAAACTACATAAAACCTAACTATGGGACCCTTAAGTAAAAGTGCTTTAACACGTCCCATCAAATTTGTAAGCTTAGATTTAATGGTCTTCCTTTCACTTAATTTACTATGTTTGTTAGGGAGATTTATCCTTACGATTGACCCTATCGATCAATACTATTAAAGTACAGGGTGCTTTTTTTGGATTTTAGCTGGTTCGATTCCGGGTGTGGCAAGCGAATTTTCGAAAATTGTTCAGTGTCATGGGCTGATTCACCACCTGAGAGGATAAGATCGAATTACTTAACACCCTATACATATTATATATATTCAATCATATAGATTTAGATCCGCATAAGTACTTAATACAATTAAATTTCGTCAAACGTCTATAAGCGCAAAATAATCAAATATTACGACTAGATTACAAACTTATAATAGTAGGTACAATTAGCGTCCACGCGCGAGCTATACCGTAACACAATAATATCGTCTGACTGCACTACTCTCTAAGCACACTAATACATAAATATACTGTGTCAACGCACACAGGCAAACAGAAAATACGCTTTATCGCTCGTAAAAGTTTGGATACGAGTGACACAGCCGTCCCGTCGGAATGCCAGCGGAGGACTGCCGCCCGCGCCCGCGCAGACCACCCTCTGCAACTAAACGTTCGGATTTCCGTTTTTCGTAACTTTTGAATGAAAATATTGTTCGATTTACAAAATTTAAACGTTGTGTCTCAAGAAAAAGGGATTCTTAATTAATTAGTATAAGAATATTTCCATATATCATAGCCGTTTAGGAGCAGTAAGGAATTTAAGTCAAAAATCGATGTCTCGTGGTATTTTTTTTTAATACAATACAAAGACGTAAAAAAAAAATACTGACGTTCCACATGTAGTCCTTGAACAGATGTTTCACATATTTTTTTTTTCAACTTTCCCTGGCCAGTCATAAATGAGAAGTAAGCTTTACAAAATGCTCAATATTCGGAAATTGAGGGATCTAATCGCCTTAAGATGTCAATAATCATACACGGAGCCGATATAATATCTGAATTTTACAAATTGAACGCTCAATATTTAAACCCAACCTTAATATGAGAGAGGCGAACTTCTTAATCTGTGATCGGTCGGCGGCAGCTATACCTGTCCCTTTCTATCATATATTTCCATCTCTTTCCACCCCTTCCACCAGGCAGCCACTCGAAGGGTTAGGAGTGGTAGTTGCCACCGATGCTCTGCTTACCCCGATAGGGATTATAGGCGAAAGCGTATGTAATATTCCGGAAAAAATAATCTACATTATGGTAAAAACCATTTCAAAATCCGTTGCGCGGTTTAGGAATATACGCAACTTTCTTTCGGAACGGTCGAAAGAGGGCGCCCTAAGCGAACGTACTTAGACCAAATTGGTGATGTACTGAGAAAAGGCCGCGTTAGGAGTACCCGAATCCGAAGAGCATAATCCGAATATGAAGCGAATTATGAATGTAGAGGAAGCGAAAGAGGTGTGTTTGGACCGTAGCAATTGGCAATCCGTGGTCTCTGCCTACCCAAATGGGACAAGGGCTTATTTATGTATGTAACTTTCTTTTATACTGTAGTGTATGTTTGTTTACCTCTTCGTGTGTCGGCGTATGTTCGTGCACGTTTAGCGAGCAGCCCTCGGGCAGCGCGGCGCGCGCCACGCGCAGCAGCGAGCCCAGCGCCCACGCCGGCACGTCCACCACCTAGCCCACACCACATACTGCTACAATGATGCTATTTTCTCTGATAACACGCAGAATACCAAAAGCGCAGAATGACAAACGCGAAAAAAACGTCCAATGAGCAAAATCACAACAGAGAAAAAATTCCATAGAAATTTTCATAAGACGCAAAGTAGCTTGCCTATATGTTTTCTACAAGATGTACATCGGGGAGTGTGCCCATGAGCTGCACGAGCTCATTCCGCCTGCCCCTTTCTTCTACCGGACGTCCAGATGGACTGCGGGGTTTGGTACCACTTGTCGAGATTCCTCGAATGCGTACTGAGCGCTTCTCTTCAGCTTCTCAGCAAGCGTCTGTGTTTCCGGGCTCATACAACCCGAGTCTCTTTAAAGTTCGAGTGAATAGGCATCTTCTGGGTGAGGTTGCTGCTTCCTCGACCACGACTTCGCCCCTAGGCTAGAATGAGTGAACTCATTTGTTATTAAAAAAATCCAAAGCGCAAAATGACAAAATTTCAAAAGCACTAAATGACAAAAATTTCATTTTTGGTCACCAAATTGTTTTGCTCTCTTGTCATTTTGCGCTTTGGACATTTTGCTCTTTTGTAAGTTTGGGGTTTGGAGGTTTTTTAGTTCGTCATTTTACGCTTTTCGCATTCTGGGTCGAAGCAGTGACAATTTTGTCGCGAACAGCTCGAAGGACCAATGTTCGGGGAATAAATTAATAAACACCGACCAAAATAACTTGATAAACTATATTGATGTATAATATGCGGACTAAATATTAATGTTAATGATCTGATTCTAATGATTGCGAGTGCGCTCGGCCGATGACTAGCGGTATCAAGTACTATCAGTTTCTTCTTATCCACCATGACATCGGTCAGCGACATTATCAAGCACCAAAAGCAGTTGGTAGCAGGAATTGAAAGTATTTATAATAATTTCAAGAAAGACGGTGCGGATAGGAAAACCGCGGATTATAGGTAGATATTATTGCTCTTGGCACCCGATACTCGTGTTCTATTTAACACAAAAACTGGATACAGTTACGTTTACCGACTACATGGAGGCGGTAAAATACCCAAGAGAACTACCAGTTTTAAAGGAACTATTGGACTTCCTAAAGGCTAAATTTACTAGGCTCCAATTGCCTTGTAGAAAGCAGGATACTCTGACCCAGAAAAATCAAACACCAACAGCAAAGCACGATAATAATCAGAAACCTAATTTCAAAAAAAATGCGTTCACAGCTAGCAACAAAACATCAAGATCGCCTAACAACAAGAATGACGCATCATCTAAATATCATTGTTCGCTATGCAATAGTGGACGAACATGGAATTTATTTCTGTCAGCAGTTTCTCGACGTGACCTCGAGCGACAGATTTCAAACTACCAAGCAATTAAATATGTGCGCTAATTGCCTATTTAATCATCACGGAAATGAATGCACGTCCGAGAAAGTATGCCGTGTTTGCAAAAAGAAACACAATAGCCTACTTTACGAATCGTTTCCGCAATCTGCCCGCCCAGCAACCGACACAGGCGGGCGCGGGGCTAGCAACAGCCGCGGTGGCGCAACAACAAATGCTACCTCCGGAAAACAAGTCTGAAGTAGTTCACACGTTTCATTGCAGAATGACCTCTTTGAAGTGTTGCTCCCCACGGCCAGGGTCAAAGTACAAGCCGTTGATGGGACATATCACGTGATGCGCGCACTTTTAGTTCAAGGGTCACAGATTTCCCCTGAGAAAGCAGCTCAGCTCCTTAAACTTCCTAGACATGTTCGTGATTGAATAGGAGATAAAGGAATAGGAGATAAAGAAAGAAAGAAACCATCAAATGTTTATCAACAATTTAGCGACTTTACATTCGAAACAGATGTTTTAATAAGTTATGAAACAATTTATCAGAAATTTACTAAGCCAGTCGTTTTCAGGACCAGACTGGTCTTACTTAGGGCGTCCGCTGCGTTATGGCGACTACAGCACCCAATAAAGGCAGCACACATAGGAATAGTGCCATCTCTGTCTCTCAACAGGCCTAGACCGGCAGTGCGAACAGTGTCGATACATGAAGTTTACGGACTATGAAAGCGTGCGTGCGTAAAAACATGTTCGAAAGTTAGAAAAATGAGATTTATGGAAAGGTAACAGCTTAAATCGAAAAATGCGTTAACTACTTATCGAGAGTGTTCAATCAAGAACATTTTGATAGCAAATTCAAGTTCCTGTGTGCATTTTACTATAGTTTTTACAGCTTAAACGATACACAATATTGGGTATTTAGAGGTGACTTTGTGAGCTTTTTCTATCGAACCAAAAGTACTGAATCATGTTTTCAGCAAACTACTTATCTAGTTTATGTCCTGAATATTACCGTAGCATTTTTTTTTTCGATTTAATGCAGTGCGTCATGCTTATCTACGCATCATAAAATCGTAATTTAGATGCTGTAGTCGCCTTAAGCGGGTGCACGGTGCGGGCGCCCGCGCGGCGTGTTCTTTCTTGTAATTTCATATGATCAGCGCTACGTGCAGCGGGTCCCCCGTCGCGCGGATTACAAGGAAACAGCACTCGCTTAACGCAGCGGACGCCCTTAGATCATATTATCATGTTAGCAGACAAGGATTTTTTTAAAAGTCGCCTTGTAGACCTTTTATTAGGAGCAGATGTGTATTCTGTTATATTAATTAATTGATGGAATATGCCGGGCGAACTCATCTCTGCCTACCGCGCAACAAACTCATCTTGGCTGGATTCTGAGCGGCAACCTTAGAAAATTTCAGTGCAATGTAATTCTAAGGTAGAGGAATTGGGTAAATTCGGGGTGATAGAGGATATATCAGATAAATCAGACTTATCAACCAAAGATGAGCGATGTGTAGATTACTATAAAGCAACTACATCAAGACGGGAAGACATCAAGACGGGTCGATATGAGGCCCAGTCTACCGCTCATACCTAATTATCAAGAAAAATTAGGTCACTCCAGATCAAAAGCAGTCGCACAGTTTTACAGATTAGAGCAAAACTTAGCAGGGTTGGACCCGCGCCCTGTGCCGCCGCCTCGCGCGCGCCCGCACAGCAGGACAGCGCCGCCGTCGGTCGCCTCGGCGCGCGGCAAGCAACAGTGATCAGTGCAGTGCTCACTGTTCAGTGCGGTGGCCTCTATAGTACAGTCAGAGAAGTGACAAAAAACAAAGAAATTGTGAGAAACAAGGGTTCCTCCTCTTCCACAATAGTGCGACCACAATTTTTGAAACTCGGACTAATTAAATGGAGACACTAGAGTCCCCTAAGTTAAATTAGCATCAATGCCATCATTGTATAACACTCATTACTATTAACATAGGTATATGTATTAATATTGTCTATCACCCATGTAAACTAGTAATAGCAGTCATAAAATATCATAACTCATTCATTCTAACCCCCCATTACTAAACTCCCCCGGGAAGATGTACGAGCAAGCTGTACTAAACCTACGCAACATCCAAAATTTACACAGTTTTCATTAGTCATCAGTTCGCCGCGGCCGCACGTTATCACATCATTAGCATTAATATTTTAGTCATCAATATATTATAAAAGTTATTTCAGTGTTTATTAATTTATTCCCCGAACAGTCATGCCTGTTCCGTACTGACGCTATGCGATAGAACGAAAATGGAACGAGATACATACAACAAAATCATCTTGCGAAATTTACGTACCCTATATATTAATCCAGGGTGTCAGCTACCTCCTTACCAAATTTTATCAAAATTGATCAAGTCGTTTGAGCATGAAGAAGTAACAAACATACAATTCCTTTCTTGCAATGTGGCCTTATTGTAGACTTTCGTTTCATAATATGTATGTATTTTTATTTATTACATCTGCCTCTGTAATTTTATGCTATATGCAACAAAGAATGTTTTATTGTACAGGGACAACGGCACATAATGCTATCCAAAACTGTCAAATTTCTTCAATTGATTTTCAATTTTATCTCAAAGCACTAGGGTTTACTATCTATTGGGAAAATTTGACAGTTTGTGGTAACCTGATGTGCCGTTGACTGTACTATTTGATCTTAATATAGAAATATGTGTAATAACCTCTTATCATGTATTTTCAGGTTTTTTTTTAAATTTTTATTTACCTGTACATTCCTTTCATAAACATTGAGATGATATTCTGCATCAACAGCAGTTCCTCCAGGCTTGAACCTATGCACTTTCAGCTGTTGAGCAGGAGTCGCCCAGCTGCAAATAATTAGGAACTGTACTGTATTCTCAGTTCTCACAATAAATATGACTTAGACATCTAGATATCCCCTGTCCAAAATGAATGACGATTTTTGTGCTGGCTTTAAGGCTGATAATTTTAAAGTTTTATTCATTTATTTTCAGTCAAATTATATTTTAATAACCTGATAAAATTCACTATTTGTAAGGAATAACAAGAATCTGTGAAATCATTATAAAGTATTAAGTATTTAAGATATAAAAATATGGTTTTGTTCTTTTAAATAAAGAGGAATTATTTGTATTTTGCATGTTTGTAACAAATTAACTCCAAAAAATACTGGAAATATTAAAGAAAAAAACCTTTTTTTTATTATGAGACGGGTTAACTCTTGACCCCAATCTTAAATGGTTGCTGACCATTAGAATCCTACATTATCTCTGAGTTAGCTTCAGACACTATTTTCCCAAATTCTCACAGGAATTAAAGTCCCAGGCAGAAAGCTATTGTATGACATTATTAATGATTTTTTATGAACTTCTATTTTTAACAGCAACAAAGCTCAGATTTTTTAAAAAATAAATTGGATTATTGACAGTTGTTTATCATTCTTTTGTTTCATATTAATCATGCATGAAGACCGTTAACCCGTCGTGCGCTTGTTTATGGCGCATGCAATACAAATCCTGCACATACGGGTGTGCAAGAATCATGCGAGGGTTTAATATTAAAACTATAAGACTAACCAGTCATCAACCTGTATGCCCATGATCTCTGCATATCTATGGATCTGGCTCTGGCAACTCTCCAAGAGGGCAAAGTCATAGCCTTTCAGTTGTAGGTTTAGACAGTCATACACTGGCTCATCCGGCTCCATACTCTGTAAAAATTTTATAATAATTATGTAAAATTATTTTACGGTATATGTTATAACTTACAACCTGTGTTAAATGGACATGCTGTAGTGTAGAGGAAGAAGGAATCAACTTTTAGCAGTCATTTTAGTGATATATTATGAATGTAATCCAGTGTTTTTCAGAGGTGATAACTTTGTAATTTTGAACATCCAAGGTATTAAAGTAGTAGGCGATTTAGAAAAAAAATAAAAAAATAAAAATAAATGCAAGAAATCAAGAATATTGGAAAATATTGACTTCTCTATAAAAAAAAGGAACTTCAATTTTGAATTTTTCTGCCAAAAGTAAATTTTAGTCCTAACAACTTACAATTAGGTAATCTGGTTCATACAAGTCGCTCTTGAGCCTTCTCTGAAACTGTGTTGGGACAGCTGGCGCAACCTGTCTGGCACCACTGCTTTTTAAAAAAATATTTCCTTTTGCCTGAAACGTATAAGATTAAGTTATTCTTATTAATCGTCCCAGATTAATAGGAATACCAACGACAACAAAAACACTTAGAACAACTAATTAATTTATATTACTAACGAATCTTAGCAGCTTTGTAGATAACATGTTGCTGGTAGTCAACTTTTCGTTTGAAAATCCAACATTAAATTTTATATTGGATAAGTAGGCAAATCGAAGTTTTAATTTTCCAAAGAAGCAAATCTCTGAAATAATATTTGTCACACTATTATTCCATTTAAACCCTTTATTTCAGAATCACTAATAACCTATGTCATCAAAACTAATTCGCATATTTCGCATTCACCATCACCAAAAATTTTAATTTACAATTACAACTTTTTTAGGTTGTTCTCCTAGGACCACAGACTAATTAGAGATACTACGTATCCTAGGACCAATAATTTGTGCACCTTTCAAACTTCAAACACAAGTGTGGCCAGCTATCAAACAAAAAGTACACACGGCAGCACGTCAGGTTACTACAAAAAACTACAAAAGCCGACGCTATTTCGAGCGACATAAGGGCGACTTCAAGGTCAATGTGTATAGCCTGATGTGCTGCTGTGTGTACTATTGTAGTGTTAAACAAAACGCATTTCGTTCATTCAGTTGATGGTTGAATGGCGTCTTTATTTAAAAATAAATAAAAAGTAGCAATGGTAACGGTAAAAAATATTTAAAAAAACTCAAAATGTCAAAATGTCGTGGCTTATGGTCAGTGTGACTTTTGCCGAACGAGTTGCATCAAGTTAGTTATCAATGGATGAAGCGGCACTAAAATAAAGATTAGAAGACATTTACCATTGTTGTGGTGTTAAATACATTGTAAATAGTTTATGTTGTGTTTGCTTTTTGTAAACAGTTCCATTCTAATATGGCATCGACGGGTAGTACGCCTTTTCCGAAATGGCAATTGGCCATACTTCTTGGTGCACCTTTGGCCATTGGTTTAGGTTACCTTTATCTGAGAAACAGATTAGAAGAACCAGACAAGAAAAAAACAGCTGAGCTGAAGGCTAAAACTACAATATCCTTAGACAACGAAGAAAACAATGCAAAGACCGCAGAGAGCGCTATCGAACGGGCCATGAAACTGAAAGGTGCCGGAAACCGTGCTTTCCATGCTGGCGAGTACGACAGAGCGATCGCACTGTACAATGAGGCGATCGAGGCTTGCCCTCCGGATCGGCAAGTAGACCTTGCGACTTTCTATCAGAACCGCTCTGCTTGCTATGAGAAGAGAGAAATGTGGGAACAAGTCAAAGAAGATTGTACCTTCGCGCTCAAACTTAACGAGAAATATGTAAAAGCTTTCTTACGAAGATCTCGCGCTGCCGAAAAAAGTGGGGATCTTGTTTTGGCTTTAGAGGATGTCACTTCAGCTTGCATTCTTGAAAGATTCCAAGTGCAAAGTTCTTTGGTCAATGCTGATCGGATTCTTAAGGCTCTGGGGAGGCAACATGCGCGGGAGGCTCTTGCTAAACGGCGTGCTGTCATGCCATCTAAGCACTTCATCAAAACTTACTTTTCAGCTTTCTCTGAGGATCCCATAACAAAACTTAAACTTGATGATTCAGCTATTGGTGGTTTTGCTAAAGCAAAGCAAGCACTTGCTGCCCAAGATTATGATTCAATAGTAGATGCTTGCACTGAAGAGATAAATGCTAAAGGACAGAATACAAATGAAGCATTGCTTCTGCGTGCTACATTCTACTTGCTGCTGGGCCGACATGAAGAAGCACAGGATGACCTTGGAAAAGTAATCGCTAGTGATGCTTCCACAAAGGTAAAAGTTAATGCTTTGATCAAACGAGCATCACTATTTACGCAGCTAGAAAATACTGAACAGTGCTTAGAAGACTTTGCAAATGCTGCTAAAATTGACCCGAAGAATTCAGATATATATCATCACCGTGGCCAAGTCTACTTGTTGCTCGAGCGAATGGATGAAGCCACTTCGGAGTTTGCAAAGGCAGTTGAACTTAATCCAGATTTTTCAATTGCCTTTATTCAAAAATGTTATGCTGATTATAGACATGCCCAAATAAATAAGAATGTCGGTGCTTTGGCCCAAGTAAGGAGTGACTTCGAGCAAGCTTTAGAACGATTTCCTAGGTGTGCTGAAGCTTACATTTTGTATGCTCAAGTCTTGTCTGATCAACAAGAGTGGGGCCGTGCTGAAGCCTTGTTTGATTCGGCGCTGTCTGTGGATCCTTCTAATGCCACCCTCTATGTGCACAAAGGCCTGGTGCAATTGCAGAAGAGCACAGATTTTGACAAAGCTGTAAAATTGATAAACAAGGCAATTGAAATGGATGAAAAATGTGACTTTGCATATGAAACCCTGGGCACCATAGAAGTACAAAGGTAAGATCTCATATTTTTTTATTATGTTGTCTGACAATTGATCAACTGACTATAAAAACTGCATCAATGTTCAGTTGTGGCTCAGAGCCAATCTTAAATTAAAACTGTATTGACTGAGCATTAGTTAGTGCCAGTAACTGATGAGGTTTATCATAAGTACAGTTTACATAATCGTTACAATATTTGACTTATATGTATTTGTTATCATTTTTGTCTATAGGAATTTTAGATTAGCCTTTATCACTTGATCTTAGTATGATGCAGTATGAACAATATTACATAACAAGATTGAAAAGTTAACTTTTAACTAATTCCAAGTTTTCGTAACAATGTTTAATTATAATACATATAATAATGGTAAATAATTTAATTTTCAGGGGTAACTTGAAGCGATCCCTAGAGCTGTTTGAAAAGGCGATAGCACTAGCCAAAACAGAATTGGAGATGACACATCTGTTCTCATTGAAGGACGCGGCGGCCGCGCAGCTGAAGGTGTCCGAGCGATGGGGTCTAGACTGGACCGTCAGTTAGGTCGACGTCACGCGCCTCCCGCCACTCGCCGCTCCACCAAACGAAAATATTGCCTGCTGCACATATACTAACTACAATATTACATTTCATAAAAATATCAAAACATAAATAAAGGGTTGGTGTCACATAAAATTTATTGTATTTATTGTTTTATCACAATTGTCAAAATGTGCAGACAATCGGGTAATATTCTCACTGTGGACGAGTGGCGGAAATATATCGAGCCGCCGCCGGCACCGACTCAAACCAAGTAGTTGCGTGTTTAACAATAGCCTTTGTGGTGTTAACTATTAACTAGCTGACTTGTTTTTAGCTATTTACCTCTGGTCAGCAAATTTTTGTTGCACATGTCCATAATCTCAGTTCAGATGAAACACATACAAATACTAAAATTCTGTGTCTATGTTTTCGTGAAACATATTTGACAACAAGGAATGCATACCATATTTAAATTGTCTGTTGTAAATAATCCTTTCCCAAAAATGTCTATACATTATAATTATGTCGTAATTAATATCATGTCACAATTTTAATTTTGCAATTTTAAGCTTTGGCAATGTATATTTACTTCATATTGAAGTTGTGGCTTGATTATTTCATGTTAAAATTAATGTGTAAAGAAGTACCTATATAATTATATTTTTGCATTTAAATTGAACAATTGTTAGGGTTCTCTGGTTTTAGTAAATATTCCAAAACAGACAGCAATAAGTATGTATCTAATTAATTTATATAATGACAAGGAGACTGAGCGAAATTTATCTTGTTCCTTTTATATCGTGGTATAATAAATATGGCATGTGAACATTATTCCCTATAGGTATTTTTTTTGTGTTTGCAAAATTTTGCGATTTTTTTGTTAAACCAATTCCATTTGTAAAACCACTAGGGATGGCTATTGTATCACATTTGAGTTTACAATCTTAAATGTGTCTTAGATATGTTTTTGTTTTTGATATTGTGATATTGATATGATAATATTTGCATTTATGTTACTGTTGTGTTTATTATTTCAAGTAGCTTGTATTCATTGACTATTGCGTCGTGAAGAGAAACCTCAGTCCCATCGGCTGATCACTGCCTTCATTTTTTATTTTATCTTGCCTGTAATGGTATACAAATATAGTATATTGTTCAAAACGATAAAGTTTAGTATAAGTATTTAGTACCTGCACATTTCCGAAACAGTCGCTCAGTCTGAAACAGTTATATCAAATAATTCGGTTGAGTTTACCACATTGGATTGTGATATCAATGCCCTGTAATATATGTATTATGTAGGTAATAGTTATTATTTTATTGGCGCAGTCCACTGTTGTGATTGTGGATGATATGCTCTTGTATGTACCTAGTCAATAATAATGGGATTGGCAGGCATACTTGTTGTTTTGCAGTTTACGAAATGTTTCTAGAAGTTGTCAGTGTGTTGCTATAAAATAGTTGATGTTATAAAATGTAGGCGCGTACTCTGCTCGGCTGTGACTACATCGGTGAAGTCCCAGTACAAAATTCGTAGTCTAGTTGTGTTTTTTTTGGTCCAATTGTACCAGAGTCCCACTACACGTATCGTATACTAAATATCTGCAGGTTTGTGTAGTCGCTGCTTGAGTCATGGTCCGCCTGAGTTTGTGCGGCGGCGCGGCGCTTGCATGCGCTGGGTGCATTCATTTTCGAACCTTTTGAAGACAGTACATAACCTTTGCAACCTCAGCACTATTTTTGTATTTTTAGACTGCCTAGAGTTTTAATTTCCAGTGTCAAGTATTTTGGATGCACCATAAATTGTAAGTTAGATTCGAATTAGAACTTTAGCTCGGAGATATGGTTCTACAAGAGTTGTTACCTCACCGACGATAGTGGATAGTTATCATTATCAATTTATGAAACTACAAATACATTATTAAAAAATGAATGATATTTTTATTACAAATTTTTCTTTATAGTGGCCACCCAAATCTACTACTTTTCTTAGTCTAATAAGTTCTGTTTATTTCTTATTACCTACCATGTTTATTGACATTGTGATAGAGCCAGTAGGTCATGGATGTTGTCAGTGTGAAATGTTCTTTGCTATATTTGTGTTATGGTTTTTGTATTGTGTAGATAGAAGTGATGCTCTATTGTGTTACAACGGTACATTTTCATACAAGGACTATGGGGACGATCCTGTTACGTACCGAGGACTCTTTACTCCATCGGCGAAGGTCATTGCACGGACACGATGTTGTATGACTATACAGTGTGCTGGTAAATCTTGTCTGTGCTTTTTCGTTATGCATGATTGACATGAATAAGCTCTATCGAAAGTGGATCCCCTCGACACAAAAGAGCTAAAACTAATTGGTAATCAAATAGGCAGTTGTTGACGCCCCTTCTAAAAAACATTACATTGGCGTATTTTTTTACGGCCGGTTTGATCGATGAGTCCTGGGTTCGATTCCCGGCCGGAGCGGTCGCTGGGTCATGTTAGAATTGCTCAACAGGCTGAAAAAACAGAGTAAAATGATAACGCCTTCTAAGGTAGCAAACGCAATGAGACTCGCTCTCATTTGAGTAAGTATAGATTTCTGAATAAACATAAGGAAAATGGACCCTATTGCATTTATAAAAATTTTTACTATTTCAAGATCATTTGTCAACGTTAATCGAAGAGAAGATGTTTTCCTTTGCAATGATGGCATTCAACAGACTCTCTTAAGAGTGAAATCTTATTGCGTATGCTAGGGCAGCAGACGACGCTGCGGGGATGTAGATACGTGTACCCATGTACTCTTATTTTATCAATTCGTCCTCCAATGGACAGGCGAAGGTTAGAACCATGCTGACTCCCATGTACTCTTGTATTATAGTGATTGACGTATAGACATAGACGTAAGTGATTTTCGAGATAATAAGACTTTCAGTCAAAGACCACTACACTTTTAAAAAGACCAGTGTCACAGTGACAAGGCTGGTGTCAAGTAAAATTTTGTAAACAGGACCTAACCAAAAAAGTGAAGTTTTTACCAAAAAGTGAAGTGAACCAACAGTTTGTAGCACATTTCTCAAACAGCAGTATGATCACAAATGCCGAGGACGCTGCAGTTGGTTATGCTGTTGTGTTGCACTAGCGCGGCACTGGGGCTCATCTGCTTCAACTGCTCCGAGACGCAGACATCGACCAACTATTGCGCGGGGGACTTCGCCCCTCCGTTCCTACCTTTCAATAGCAGCAGCAATATAGCCAACTGCTCACAAGGTTCTTTCGGTTTTCATTCTGCTTTTCTTCTTTCAGCTTCCAGAAAGTTACGATTATTGTAGCTAAAATCATAAGCTTTGCACCGTTACCCCAGGAACCACTGTGCCACTTGGCATCTCTCTTGTTACCTATTACAGCATTACATCATTCGTGGTCGTCAGATACGAGAATCATATCTTAATGTTTCTTCTTTATATTATAATTATATTATATATTCTTTATTGCACTTAGATAACATAGGATACAAAACTAGCTTTCGTCCGGGACTTCGTTCCCGTGGGAATTTCTGGAATGATTTATACACATAAACCTTCCTCTTGAATCCCCGACCTGTATGAAAATACTTTCAGTAATTTTTCAGTTTATCGCGTTCAGAGAGACGCGGCGAGGGACTTTTTTTATAAATAGTGTGAAATAATAGTATCTACTGTCGTTTTAAAAAAAAACAACAGTTTTTGAACTTCTTCTTATCGTGTAGGTATAATCAAGTATGTGGCGAACTTCATTTTTGAACTTCTTGGCATGAAGTTGTCCGCCAACCTCAACTTCGGCACCTCCATCGAGTTCAAAGCCAAAATCGCGGCCAAAAAGCTGGGCATCCTTAATAAGGTTAAGCGGTACTTTACGTCCGATCAACTCCTGTCCCTTTATAAGGCACATGGCATGGAGTATTGCAGACACCTTTGGGAGGGTTCAGTCAAATACCAGCTAGCCGCATTGGACTCGGTGGATCGCAGAGCCAGAAGACTCATCGGGAACAAGAAGCTGGTAAAGAATAAACTATAGGTAGCCTAGCTCATAGACGCAAAATTGCTTGCCTATGTGTTTTTATTTGTTGTACTTTGGAGTGTGCACAGGAGCTGCATGAGCTCATTTCTTCAATCTGACATCCAGACGCATTGCGGGGTGCTTACCACCCTTATCTTGCCGAAATCGCGCGGATTCGCCTTGAGCGCTTTTCATCATCTTTAATATTGCGCACTGCCAAGGAATGGAAAGGGAATTCCATTCCTTGGCAGTGCGCAATTTCCGAGCTCATATAACCCGATTATTTTTAAGGTTCGAGTGAATCGGCTTCTTCTGGATGAGCTTGCTATATCCTCGACCGCATCTTTGCTTTTATGCTAGATTGTGGTTAAGAGAGCATGCACCCGTTGTTAATAAATAAAAATAAAAAACACTAGCCCCAACAGTTTGTAAACGTTGGTTAAAGTAAAGCATTGAGTCTTTTTTTTCGTCTTCTAGTTCCGTTGTTCAGTGTAAATTGACGGCGCCATTTAATTATGGACGAATTACCTACACCTAAGTAAATAATATACTTAATTACCTTCTGCAAATTTTGTTTATATCACACACTATACCGAATTTGCTTAACAGTTTCAATAAAATCTACCTACTTTGAGCAACGGCAATGATTATCGAGTTAGAGATCGAAATTGGCATCGCGGCAATCGCATCTAAGTACGTCAGTCCCATAGCAGTAGTAGAGTTGAATGATGATGGTGTACGAGAATCATATACCTACCTCTTAAGCTACCATACGTTTCAGAAAGCACGATGTGTTTCGTGCGGTCGTGGCACGCGCGGGCACGGCACGCCTGGATCGTACAGCGAGGCTGCTACCACTCCAGCGGTGGGACTGATCCACTCGTTCAGCTCATGAACAAACCTATCAGAGCCATGTCCTGCACGCAACGCAGGTATTTATATTTATTATTGTCTTTCTTCACAAAGGTACATAATACGTATTTTCATTATAATTGCGGGACTTTAGGAGGTAATTCTCCCCACGAAACTGAACAACTTTCCCCAAGTAACCTTTTTCACACAACTTGCGCGAGCAGCTGATTTGCCTTTGTGTGGGAAGAAGTTTCTTTTTGAGAATTTCGCATAGGTTTTTTGAAAAAGTTGTTCAGTTTCAGAAGGAGAATAACCCTTAAAGTTTCGTCAACTAATTTTGTCGGTGGGCAATATGGGTCAGCGACAAAGACTTTACAATATACAATAAGCTTATTGTCTCTGAACTAGAACGTTTCAGAAATTAAATTAAACAGTAAGTAATGTAATGTTGGAACGAGCTTACCAAAATGTAAGACTTTGCTAGTCTTGTCGGGTTTCCTCAGTAGACTTTTATTGCAACTGTAGGAAGAGATGGGGTGGAATTATTTGTGACCGAAACATCTCGTAGAGCTCATGACGTCAGGAGAGCAAAAATTACAATGTAATAAGCCTTAAAAATTTCGATTGTACTCTTCCTAACAACTTGAACTTTTTCCATTGTTCACTTTGAAGTCAATAATTACAGGCGGCCTTGGATTGATGAAATTTTTAGAGTAGATTGCTGATGAAAAGCGCAAATTTTTTTGGCAATATTTCGGCGTTAAATGGCTTTAAAGTTTTTTTTTAAATTTGGGATTATCTCTTTCTTACGTCAAATCTAAGTTAATAAATATTTCTGCATCATTTAAGTAAACTATTCAAGTAATTCGAAAAAAAACACGCTATTTTCTCAATTATTTATGTAGTTACCTATAGGCAAAAATGTGGCAAAGTCAAAATTCCCTGAAAAATTAAAAAACCTCGTAGCTCGAAAACTACCACAAGTCGTAGAAAATACTGGGGGTGTATTGGGTTCGGGTACTCCTAGCTAGAGTACCTTTAGCCTTCCGCTATCACCACTTTTTGGGTCACTCTGTATTTTATTCTCTGCAATAGAATTTCCATCAATCCGCCGCAAATTTTTTCTCTTTGAGAAATCCAATCTATCTACGGCGCCTCTTTGTCTAAGTGCCTATTTACCATTTCAGGTTCATTAAATTAGGTATATAAGTTGACTTTAGCCAGCGAAACATTAAAAACGTGAATCTCTCTATGAAACTGAATAACTTTCACCCTTAGAACCCAAAACAAATTCTTACAATAAATTTAACTTAACTGATAGCACAGACTATGGAAATTCTAATTTTCTCTGTATTTTGATCTTTGTTTTTCGGAAAATGTCACTGAGTTTAGGCTTATTAATTTCCTTTGCCTACTTAAATATGTATAACATAGATATTAATAGTATTAAGTCCTTACGTCCTTCATCAGCCCAAATATGTTTCCACCAAGGGGCCTCATCCCTTCGAAACGGGGGTTTGACCATAGTCCACCACGCTGCCGCTGGCCTAATGCGGGTTGCCGGACCGCGCGCCTTTTGAAAAACTTATTTTCTACGACGTGCGGGTTTCATCACGATGTTTTCCTTCACCGCTGAGCAAGTGATAAATCCGTACATAAATCCGAAAATACGAATTTAATGGTTAAGGCCTGAACCAGGATTTCAACCCGCAACATTCCGATTACAAGACTGGTTCTTTAACTAACTAATGCCTACTGGTGTTTATTGTACCCATAAATCTCATTTCAGATTGTCCGATGCAGAATACAAGGTGTGTCTTTGTCAATCAAATTGGTGTAATTCATCCCCTTCAATGAATTCAGAATCCAAGTATTTTATACTGTATATTTTAATTATTTTATATGTAATCAATTTTCAATTTTGTGGTACTCACATAATCACATTAATACGTGGACCATTTATCATTGATGTTTCCCTATAAGTTGTGGTGGCTCGCAATAAATGTTACTCTATTGGTTTATAAGCAGCTTTCACTTTATCTACGGAGCCTGTGTCTATTTCTACGAAAAGGATGGTAAGAAGTGTGTGTGTCAGTGGGCCGCGTCCGCTGTCGCACGCCTCTTTTTTGTAGACACGCTTCAATATAAACCTACATAATTAGAAAAATACAAAATTTCCCTTCGCCATAATTTCTGTTCAACTGCGCCTGCTGCGTAGGAAAATTTTCTAAATTTTTACTTTTTTAATGGCGTCGTATTTTCTATAATTGTATGTTATTTAGCTCACTGCAAGAGTACCTGAAGTTCTTAGGGGTTTATTTAATAAAATTTATCTAAATAAATAAATAATTTATTATTATTTCCTAGGTAATTTAATTACTAACAATAAATAAATTTTAACGTACCAACTTAAGTACCTTGTTACTACAACAAAAATTCAAATTAAGTATGTCATTTTAATATTTTACATTATTTAGAAGTTTGTGAAATAGTTGGTGGGTTTTGTTCAATTCGAATAAGTTGCTTTCACAAGTGCGAACGAAACGAGCAAAATTCGACTAGAATATTTTGAATTTAACAATCGATATACAGAAAAGTATACAGTACCTAATTAGGTATTATAGTATTGATATAAAAGTGGGGTAACCATCAGTTACGCGCCACTGTGCTTTCTATCAAAATCGACTCGGAAGTGGAGTGAGTGACAAATCGTCTAACAATCATTTGTAAAATTAAAATTAAAAGCATTGGTTTGTCTTCCATCTCCTAATCAATCTGTTTTTTTGGGTATTTATGCCGTTGGTAATTTTTTTTTATAATAAATAAAAAATTCTACAAATATTAGATGATTTGTTGGACATAGTCTACTCCGAAGGTTCTTTCAACCTCCATACGCCGCCACCACCGGTTCAAGTTAATTAATTACTGTCTCGAATAAAACACGTTTGAGGTAACTACAAACTTACATGAAACCGGTTTTTGGTATTTTGCTACGTAAATTACACTATAGTGTTCGGTGCAGCAGGGAACTGTCTCATCTCTGTTCGTCGTCGTCCTCATCGTCGTCTGCGTCGTCGTCGTCGTCCTCTTCGATGTCGTCGAGTAATTCGCCCGTGCTGCCGGTGATCGCCTGTGCTATCACACCAGTGATTCCAGTCTCGTTTCTCCTCCCTTTCAAAAAATTGTACACTAACTTTTCCAACTTATCCTCATCGAATGGCAAAACGTCATCTATACTGTCTATACCGAGTTGTCTTTTCGTACGTTTTTCTTTTGTTACTTTTTTGGATTTGGCGTAATCGTTCTCGTCATTGTCCACGATGCCTTTCCTGTAGATTTCCACAGGCACCTCACTCCCATCACTCACGTCGTACTTTATTCCGACGTCTGTTTCTTGAATCTCTATAGACCCACGACCTTCATTTACCAATGAACTAAGATTCTGAGCTTTACTTCGCCTAATAGTTCCCTTCTCAGTTTTTTGAGAAGAATATCTTTCCTTAAGTGGATGTAAATGTTTAACTTCATTGTTATCAGTTTGTTTGGAAATTTCATTATTTATAGCATCATTTTCGTCGATGGGTGTTGGTTTGGAGCCGTATGTCTTGACTTTCGAATGACCCTGTATAATTAAATACATCGGTACGGTAGGAGCTTCGGTAGTTAGTTTTATAATTTCAGAAGATGCAACAGTTGGCATTGGTGTAGTGAAACGCATGTGCAAGTAAGGGTCAAGATGACTCATCGGCTTTTTATGAAGAATGGGAGTACGAGTTAAGGACGACGGTTTGTGTGATAGCGTTGTTGATTCTGTATGTTTATTACCAGCTGCGATAGGCGGCGGCGGCTGCATAGTTTGCATAGTCTCAAGTTTCAGCGCGTCTTCTGTGCTAAGTTCTTTATAAATATGTAGGTTTTCTGAAGCATGTGCGTACAGATGGTCTTCAGCTCTCTCGGGACCGTTTGCCATAGGCATACTCATCATCGATGTCATCATGTCTAATATACTTTGATTTGATTGCGGTCTTGATGTACCGACTGGTGTGGTTGGAAACGCGGTGTTTGTATCAGTTGTCGTTTCTTCGTTATAATCAAATATATCTGTGGTCTCAGTTGTAGTTGGTTGCGTGGGCCATGTGGGTTGAGTAGTGCTGATTGTGGTTGTAGTTCTGACTGGGGAAGGTGGAAGAGCTGTTGGGACGAATGTTGGTAGAAGTAACGGATTCTGTGTAACACGAGGTGGAGGAGGTGCTTCTGATAACATCGGCTTATAAAATGAGTAAGGTTGCTTTGGCAAGTCTAAGTGATCGCTAAAGATTAAGTTATGTTTGTCATTATCGGCTTCAATCTCGTCGAAAGGAGTTGTGGGACCCCATCCTGCGTAGTCGCTGCTGACTGCACGGTTAGGTAAAGATTGAGTTTGATTGGAATCAAACACCGAGCTTTGACTGGTCGTTGAAGATTGGTAAATCAAATTGGATTCCTGTAAAGTGTACAATGATGTCAGTTTTTCTGGGATTGTGGTACTAGTTGTGTCTTTCATGAATTTTGGTGGACTCGTTATTTTTATCTGAGGATTAGGCATGACAGGTTTGTCATTTAAGATGTAGAGTGGCGGTTTATGTCCCGGTAATGGAGGTGGTGGGGGCACAAGTATAGTCATCGGATAGTGATCGCTGATCTTGTAGGAGTAGTCTTCGTATTTGTGTAGTGGAGGTCGGTGTTGTCTGCGCGGGGAGGAGGGGTGGCGGGGGCTGACGCTCGGTTTGCGGGAGGAGACGCCCAGCATGAGGACTTCGGATTTTCTTTCTGGATAGTGCTCTCGCTCGAGACGCGTGTCGTCAGCCCAGTAATGGACACGCTCCAACACCGGGGGCTCGTAGTCGTAAGTCGGGTCATTGCGGAGTGGGTCGCCCCGACCCGTCAGCGGCTTCCATTGGTCGAAATCCATACGAGGCGAGAAAATCGATGCAATATTGCTGAGGTTGGAATTTTCTGCATCTGAAATAGATACGAAAATATACTTAGAAAATTCTAGGATTAATTTACCTAATCAGTAACATATCTCCTATTAAGATAAGTACTTACAAGAGACGTTGGCAATGTGTTTGAGGGATACTGTATCTACTGGGCCAGGCTCAGGGGTTGCCGACGCGAATAGGCAGTACACTCCAAGCATCAACGCTCCAAATTGTACCTGTCAATAAAATTAATTATAACATATTGGAGGCTCTCATATTTTTATTTTTTCTGATCTTAACTTTAGTTTTTCACGGTCATAAGGACAGAAGTGAAAAGACTCTTTAAAAGCGCGTAACAAAAAATCAGCGAGCCTTTTATCAAAACCAAGTGGCCCTAATTGCTTCGTAATATTAAGCGCTTAATAACTTATCCTCGCAGTTTCCATGCAATTATATAGAGCTGTGGTCAATTGTCAGTTTTTTGGCGGTGGCTGCGCGAGAGTTGCTCGTTAACATGCCAGGCGGCGCGCGGCGGGAAGAAAGACGAGCTAATTTAATATTTAACCATCCTCAACATTTATGTACGTACTCGTAGGTACCATGAAATGCTTGACCTCGATCGTCCCTTTTGGGAAAATGTTTATACTTAAAGGCTTGATGTGTGTTTTAACGGGACTCTTATTTTATTATTTATAGATTTTATTATTTATAAATAATACGTAGGAGAGGATTTAATATAATTTATGTTAAATCATAAAATATGCTTCATGTGAGGCAACCAAAAGTGCATGTAAAAAAAAGTTGAATGCCCTTTTGAGTCTAGTAAAATTTAATTGGTAATTGCCGCATTTTCAGCTACCTAAAAGTTTCTCGACTGATGAGAAAGTGTGTGTTGGTTTCTGCTAATTTCCGGTGTGGCACTTGAAGCGGACCTAAACAATGTGCTACATAGTCGTGTGTGCGTAAAGTTAGGAATTTATGACATGGGGACAGGTCACCGTCCACCGGCTACCATTGTCCATCCATCATCCCGCACGAACAACTTCCGTGTGCACCCACAGCTCGAAACTCTAGCTATATTGACTAACATGATTACATATGTATTAGAAAATTTAAAAAAAACCTTGACCAAATTTTAAAAGAACAACAAACAACATAACAAATTTCAAAATATGAAATGGTCATTTCCTCAAAAGTTCAATTGAACTGAGTCTGGAATACCAACATTTGAATCGTCATCCAACATTTGAATCGCCATATTACATTATTTGTCCAATCGTTCAAATGCCGAAACGTTTTATTGAATAGAATAGAATATAATAAAATTAAAGCGAATTGAGAACCTCCTTCTTTTTTTAAGGCGGTTGAAAAATATCCAAAAGGTTACTTGGTTTTGAGTCGCTTAGTTTTTTTTTTTCTAATATGTAACCCTAACATTGCATTGCTATGCTTGCTGAGTTTAACGAAATTGGAATTCCCCCAATAACTCTAAAATTAAAAAATCATATAATTCATCGCTTAAACTCTTAAACGGCTAATAAAATATAGCTAAGAACCATCTAACATGAGATTGTAAAATTGTCAAATCTCATGTTAGCTCTAATCGTCTGTAAATTAACTGACAGAATATGGTGAAATTGGGTCTTAGGCTTTTAGACGACGTTGATGTCTTTTGTATGTAATCAATACTAGCGTACTAACGATTTCAACGCGTTTACATTTAAGAAAACTTGAAAAATTATGCCGATTGTGCTGCATTAAAATAAGTCAATTATTAAAATATATTTTTTTAATAATTGTTAAATTTTATATATAAATTTTAATAATAAATTAAAATATTAAACAAGCTTTTATCGAATGTAAATTTTGACGCATTCTTAGTAAACTCTTTCATTTGATACCTTTAAAATGTGAGTGCAAAATAACTTTAAAATTTTAAAAAAATATATCACCCGATTGGGCGGTTTTCCACTTGACGGCACGGCAACCTGCGCGGCGGCGGAAAGCAAAAATGTATGAAAACATATGACAGGTTTTTCCACTGACGGCGCCGGCACCGGCACGGCGGCGATGCGATGGCTCCTTTTAATACATTTTTGTTTCCCTAGTTACCGGCGCCGGTGCCGTGCCGTTGCCGTGCCGTCAAGCGGAAAACTGTCCATTTTCGTCGCTTATAACTTTTAAAGGCTGAACCAATTTTAATTTAATATAGCTCAGAACCATTTCGATTACACAGTTTTTAATATAAAAAACTGCACTGAAATCGGTAGGTACATTCGTTTAAAAGCGACGATGCTACAGACAGACACACATGTCAAACTTATGACACCCTTCTTTTGTGTTGGGGGTTAAAAATGTCTAAACGCCGGCTCTACCTTTTTTTAACACTCCTACCTTCCTAATCGATGACCAAAAGAATTTCTTAGGATAAAAGGCATAATATGACTTTTTTCATCTTAAAGAAAAAAAATGCTAGAAAAATAAACATTTTCCATGGGCGAGAAGGTGGTATTTAACTTATTTTTTCTATGTCTATGGCGAGAAGCGATCCTAGAACTGTCAAATAAGAGGCAGAGTCACCACTGAACAAAACTGGTCTAATACGGCATAATTAGTTAGCATTTAATCTTTCTATACTATATTATAAAGAGGAAAGATTTGTATTTTTGTATGTATGTAACGAATAGGACTGATTTTAAAAATTCTTTACATTATCCCTGAGTAACATAGGCTACATAATTTTCCCGAATTCCCACGGGAACGCAGTCCCAAGGGGGATGCTAGTCGGTAATAAAACCGTATATCAAGGACTAAGGCATTCAACGGATTATAACAAAAGAATAGCTTTTCCCCTTTTTTGAAGAATCGATTTAGCTAACTAAAGCGAGCAGTTCAGTGGCGGTGGCAGGTAGATCACCAGGATACGATGGATGGCGCAGTGAAAGCTGTGCGCGTGCGCCGAATCGCTAACTCCACCGTTACATGTCGGGAATCGGACTAAGGTGTTTTGCATCTGATTTGCCCTCTTTGCCTCGACCTTTCACTCTTATATCACTTTTTGTTACAAAGGATAGAGCTAATTGTTTTTCGGTTGCGATAATGTTGTACATGTAATTGAGTATTATTACTTAACTGTTACCACAAGTAAAATCCATCAATTGAACGAGAACGTGACCGAAAAATGCAATTTTATGCCCTCTACACACGGCAAGTCTTACTGCCGTACTCAGAGACGTCAATTAAAGTTAAGAAGTACTTAAATGTCATGCTATCCTTGTTTATATCAACGAGAGTAAAAGAGACAACATCAGAGTTTAATAGTACTTAACTTTAATTGACGTCTCTGAGTACGGCAGTTATTTATACTTACTTGAAATAAGTCTTCGCTAAAAAATTTTTATTTCTTTTAATTAAAATTTATCAAATTTGTATTTAGTCAAAATTTAACGTAGCGATATGGTCCTACCTAGACTGGACTGTCAGTACCTAATAGACTGATTTAAGGACTTACTCCAGGAGACGTATATTTGAAATGATAGAATTCCAATTCGCATACGAATTGACAAGGTTCGCATGAGAATCTCATACAAATACTTGTCAATTCGTATGCGAATTGAAATTCTATTGTTTCAAAAATACGTCTCCAGAACCTTTTTTCTTATTGGGTAGTAAGTTTATTGGTACACCTATAATAGAGACGGATCAATTAGGATCTCTTGAAAACGGATTGGAGGCTCAACAAAACCTACCGAATTTACGAAACAAAGAAGAGCGCGGTGAGAAGCATGGCCGAAGAAGATGCAAGCGATGCGTCAAACCGGCTGGCCCGCGGCTTACCAACACGTTCGACAAATATTTGTCCGGACACTACTTTCCATTTCTAATTCTGAGCTATTGTGGTTAACCCAGCCCTCCTGTTTTACCAACTGAATGGAATTAATACCCACCTATCCACTCTCGGTCCCGTTACCACACAGTGTTGGTGAAAACATATGTGGTGAACTCTACCAACGTTACAAAGCGCCAGTACTAAGAGTAACGTCGTACCTATATCTACCCTTTTTTATTTCATTGTTCCCATTGCTCAGGCTGCCAGAAAAGATTATCTTCTTAAAGTAGCATTTTTAAGATCACAAGATTGGGTTTACTGCGAAATGTGCTCAGGTTGGAGGCACTTAGATTCATTTTAAGAAATCTATGACTATGAGCTATGTTTCCTGCATCATGTGAATATGAGTTATGATCCTCATTCACAGGTTTTGTACTAACCTTTGATTTTTGTATATACTACCTTGTAAAAAAATCCATATTTACTTACTCATTACAAACCCGCTATAGGTAAAGTATTTACTTGGGTAGGTAAGTACCTCGTGAACGTATTGATATCCACTGAGCACAATGTAACGTATCCGCTGTCCTGTCACACTAAACGTGAAAAAGAACCGATGCACTTTATACTTCGAAACGTGTTTTCTTTAAAGATTGTTTCTAGGTAAGCGATATATTACCATTTTTATGGAGCGTAATTTTGTGCACATCAGCCATGAAGCGGTATTAACCGCTACAACACTTGAGTTTTAAACAAACACCCGGGAATTTATTTGCAGGATAGTGTTTCAAATTCGGAAAAACAAGAATAAATTCCTTGTCATTGAATCCCTATTGAAAGATAAGCTGAATATTTTTTTTAAATATATACTTATTAACAGACATATTGTAATTGTCGCGGTATTTTGATAGTCGAGCAAACCCCATGAAAAAAATGGAATACAAGTAGTGTAAAATCTGTCTTTAGAATAAGTTTATAAAAATGCAGGTGTCGGGGCAGATGACGTTGAGGCGTTTATCTTAGATTTATCAACCGATAGCGTTAACAGGTTTTTTTGCAAATATAAATAATTATTCACGCACTTCCAAAAACTTGTATATATTTGGCAGTGAAAGTTTTGGCCATTTATTTATAAAAGTGATGTAGATACGTCGCGGGAGGCTGCGGTGTGTCTAGGGTTTGCGATCCGGATATTCGGATATCCGTTTATCCGGATATCCGTCCTGGTTTTGGATCCGGATAATTTATATCGTAAAATCCGGATATCCGGATCTTACAGTTATGTCAGATTGACATGAAAACATCCTAAAAAATTAACTGCGTCAGCTGTTTTCAAAAAGAAAACAGCTGCGTCAGCGATGATCTCATGATGTCTTTGAAAAAAAGTATCAGTGAACGACGAATTCCTATATTAAGTAGCACACTAAAATACTTGCACAACTGTGCCAATTTTTATAAAGAAGGTCCTTCGAGTTACCCTTTCCAGTCCAGAATCTTGATAGTGAAGAGATATTAAAGTTCATCGCTAAAATATATACGCAATACTTTTCGCCAAAGTCGCAGCCAGAGCCGGTGGAACCTACGCTCAATGACTCATCAGCACAATCCCAATCGCATACTGAAGAAAGTACTGCTAATTTGAACACAACCTTTTCAATCAAGGAACAGTTGCAGAAAAGGATAAATGAAGCCATTTCAGAAACACCGTCGACTTCATCAGCACATTGTGAATCTTCTAGTCAACTAGACATGGAAACGAAGGTCCGAGTTGAGATGGCTCTATATGACAATGGCGGCGAACGGGGTCTACATTTGTCGCGAGTGTACAAATTACTGAAGACTGTACCACCAACCAGCGTAGAAGCTGAGAGAGTATTCTCCGCCGCAGGCTACATGTGTAATAAAATTCGTAGTTTAATGCATGATAATACTCTCGATGCTTTAAGTTTTTTAAGATCATACTACCAAAAGAGTCAGGTGAATAAATAATAATGTTCAATAATACAATAGACAACAGAAGAGGGTCTATAATTGGTCATCTACTTAGTTATGATGATTTTTTCAAAGTCATTATGGAAGGCAAGGTGGAAGGAAGGAGAGGAAAAGGGCGACCGAGAAGACGATTTAGCGACCAGTTAAAAGAAAAAATAGGAGTGTCAACTTATAGGGAACTGACAGATATCTCTCAGAACCGAATAGAATGGAAATTGCTACACCGACAAGAGCGCGGCTCTTAAGATTAAGAAGAAGAAGAATTTAAAAAAAATATATATTTACGTGCCTTAGTTGATTTTTCTATCTTTAACGTTTGTGTTTTAATGTTGCAAAGAATTATGTTCGTATTGTTTTAGTTTCTTTCAATTAAGTAGAATTTAAGGTTTGTTGATTTTGCATGTTGTTCCGTTTAATATTTAATATTTTAGACATGTTTTTACTGTAGTATTGTAAGGTATTATTTTATGGATATTTCAAATTATCAGTAATAAAACTTTACTTTTTATTATAAATCTTCTTATATTTTTAATCGTTTGTGTTATAATGTTAACAAAGAAATATGTTTGTATCGTTTTAGTGGTTTTAGTTTAATTTCAATTATTTCAAATAATAAAAATTTAAGATTTGTTGATTTTGCATGTAATTCTGTTTCAAATTTTAAGAAATGTTTCTTTTTTATCGTAGTATTGTATAACGCAACGCATTATTTTATAGATCTTTCTAGTTATGTATGAATATGATTATATTTAAAACTTTAATATTATTGATTTTGAAAGTCTTTAATAATGGTAAGAAAATAATTGTTATTTCGTTAAGATTTAACTTTCCAAATTACTTATAAAGCTGTTATTATTGTTATTTACGATCATATCAGTCCATTAAGTTTAATAAACAACAATTTCCATACATTTTACTTGGTATTTTTATTTAATTCAAATATCCGGATATTATCCGGATATCCGGATAATCAAATTTCAAAACGGATAATATCCGGATAGCAAAAAAAAACGGATTTTGCAAAGCCTAGGTGTGTCGGGTGGTCGGCGCGGGCGCGGGGGCGGGGGCGGGGCGTGGGAACGCGTGCGCACAGCCGCAGACCGAGTGGCGCCACGGGCGGTTCGTGCGGCGCCCACGCACGCGTTTGTGTACGATATGCATTTCATCTACTTAAATGTATCTTTCCCTTGATTTTACTCAAGGGGTAAAATCGAGGAACTCTTTAGTAGAATTTTCCTGCCACTCTGATCTCTATAGGTGTTTCAAACTAACAAATTAAGAACTTCTTTGTCGTGCATCTATGTACTTTTACCTATTAGCCCACAATTTTTTTATTAAAAGTTTCCTTAAAGTCGACATGCTTCCATATTCTAATTATTAGCTAAAATTTTTAAGTAGGATTTAAAAATCATTTGGTGATCTACGGACAGTCTGGTGCTTAGGCTCAAAGCTCGTGTTTTGTTCTTGTACTGGTGTATTTCCCAAAATTATGCGTGATGATGAGTTAACAATTTGTAGAAGCTGCTGTGAAACGCAGCTACGGCAGGCTCGCAGCAGGACTACTTACCACGCGTATGTCGAAATGTTGTAATTTGTATATTGTAATACACCTTGCGTAATATTAATCAAGTGCTAATAAACAAAATTATATTTAGGTGAATATACCTAATAAGAACACTATTTGTTGTGCCATAACTTCGGGACTCGAGTACTTCCTGTCTATTACCAAACTGTAGACCAAACTCAATTGTAAGATATTTGATGTTGACTCATAATGAAGAATATTTTGGAATCGTAAGTATAGCTAAGTTTAGATCCTCTTGGTTTCTTTTTTTAAGATTTTCTTAAAATTTCAGAACACGTTTAAGAATAACGGCTTAGCAACTACTCTAAGGTAGACTGAAAGAGATCCCTTCAGGGATAAGTCCGCCTTTGTTATTAAATAACCTTTAAAATGTATTATACACTGTTTTTGACCAATAAAAATTTACATACATGATGATGATGATACATAGAACCATAAGAAACTATATGGAAACTTTAACTACCATGAAGCTGATAATCCGATTACCAAACATACTCATATTGTTAGGCAACTCACACAGCGCCATCTGACCCCAAAGTAAGCAAGGCTTGTACTATGGGTGCTAGAGTACTAATATACCTACTACCTCTATATTTTATTTCGTATTTAGATACAGTAAAGCAACCAGACTCCTTTACAAATACTTGAAAATACTATTTTCAAATATTTGTGTTGGTCGGGACTCGAACTCACAACCTTTAAATCAGTAGACAAGGTTATTACCGTCTGAACTATCAGGCCTTAGACTGGAAGTGATCCGTGTAGGAATATGTCCACATATCCAACTATTGTAAACGTCAGTAACCCGCCAAACTTGGCAAAGTAAAAGACTAATATTTTAATTAATGGTAAGGCGAACCATATACATTAATTTACCCTATACTTTATTAATTCAACAAGAAGATTATCAATACGTTTCTAAATAATATTTGAAATAACCAGAAAATTAAATAAACTCGAGTGTACGTAAAATTACTTGCTGGTCGCAGCTAGAAACTTCAATCAACACGTACGTAACTAAACACAAGAGTTACGCATCAAATATAAGAAAGCTTTAAGTAAGAAATTTATTTTCAAACAATCACGTGCGCGTAGAAATCCAGGGTGTTTTGAATTTTATAACTGGGGTTTAAAAATAAAAATATTAGATTGGCCTGCGATTTCTCTGATACCTACTATTATCACATGACAAAAAGGACTTATCTCGATTTAATAGACTAACTATAAACTTTTTCTTATTAGTAGATAGAATCACCTAACTGGGTAAATAACTTACCGAAGTAATGTTATGATGATCTGCCCGAGTAACAAACCTTAGTAGGCCAAAGGTCCCCTAAAGCACAAAGTTTCAGCGGCGCACCAAAGTTGTGTAAGTATATAGTTTCCAGTAAATTGATGTGGGTGTATTAAGGAAAGAAATATTAACACTTTCACATGGTTTATGTGTCGATGACCCGCGGCGGCCACCCGAGCTGAGGATGAGCCCACGCGCCGGCGCAGATGCCTGTCTGTCATTAGGTAGCCTTATACTAGCTGTGGCAAGCGGCTTCTCTCATAGATGTAACAACGGTGGCTATTGCGCTTCCGCTGTCTGACAAGCATCTTGCAGCGTTTTAGTTTATTCTTTTTCAATTCAGTATGCAGTTATATGATTCTAAAATTTTCATGATGTCATAGACACCCCAATCTAGGTTCGTAGCATAATGGTAGGTAATGTAACTAATATACAAAGCTTTTTAATACAAATCCAGATCCATAGACCCAATCGTAGATTAAAACTAACAAAGTATGGTGAAATTGGGCCATAGGCTAATTTTGTAAACTGTTTGATGGCAAACAATCAATGGATAGCTTTGTTCTAATTCTTAGGAAATCCTTATTCGTCGCCTTACCTTTTCCCATATATTATTACATTACATTATTATTATTAGCAAAAAACAATGTATGTAGATAATTGGAAATAGTATAAGTATGGGTATGGTAAACTATACACAGAAGTTCAAATGGCTCTACATTTATCGTATAGGAGTAAGTAGTGTTTTACCATAGTGTAAAATATACGTAAGTGTAATATACTAACATAACTCTTACTAAAGAAAAGAAGTTTGATTTTAATTTGGAAGAAAAGCTTAAATGTTCGCGTTGATGTCTTTTCCTTGCACAAACGACGTACGCATATAAACGACATCAACGCGTTTTCATTCGACTTTGTTTTTTATTACAGAGAGATTTAAAGTTATTTTGTAAAATAAGGATTTAATTAGAATGACTTACTCTTCTAATTAAATACTTTTAGTAGGTAGCAGTTTGTAAGTATTTATATGTACTTTACCGATATATAGGTGTAGGTACACAAATTTTGTTTTTGAATGGATTTGGAAACAGCAACGAAGCCAAAAGAGTAGTGAAACAGACTTACCGGAATCATGTTGGGGTCGTTTCATGTGCAGGTCAGAGTAGTTCAGTCACGATAAGTCACAACGCGCAGGGCTCTTACGGTATCTGCGGTGCGCGTAGTGCGCGCGGTGTCTACTTCGCGTCTGGCGTGCGCCTGCGCCCCATAGTGCACGCGCCGCCTTCCGCAACGCTTTTATCAGACCCGTTCTTACATAAATGCCAAGGGTAAACGCTTTTTTAGATTAGATGGTGGTTAAATCCTCAAAATGTATAAGCATAAAGGGTTTAGTACCTTATAGTATTACAGTTCTAGCTAGCTTACGAGTGCCTAACTTTTATTTAGTTTTGGCAGGTTAGAAGACAACCGATTTAATTTAACTGTACGTATTAAACACTGGGATAAACGCCTAGCAAAAGTAGAATGGATATTAAAAATTGTATTCCTAAAATACTTACTAAAAAATGTTTCACTTCCATTCACGTATTTAGATTGCTTTGCATTAATCATTTAATAACATAAGTTATGGTGTTCTTTCATTTATGTCTAACTATTACCCAAATTAACATTTAAATGAAACAGATTTGAGTGTATCACTTATTAGGTTGTGTTAATCTTATAACATCAGCATCATCAAGTTGATTTCTTATCACCAAAAATAAAATTGGTATGCGCCCAATAAGCTTTGACTGTTGAACTAACGGAAACTATACAGGGTGTCCTAAAAAATTGTGTCAAGCTGAAGTCCTGAGGTAGAACACCCCTTGGAGGAGCATCCGAAACACCCCCATGTATGTACCGTTCCACGATTTTTTATAGTTTTCGAGTTATTAATTTTTTACTGAAATATTGAGAATAATTTTGACCGTATTTTTTTTACTTTGGACCATCGTTTTCAAAACTTCCATCAAAGTTACGAAGACGAATATTTTAAGCATAAAAGTACAATTTATGAAAATTGAGTTGCGAAAAAAGTATCTCAAAAAAGGCCAATAATTTTTATTTTTTAAGTTTTTCAGGTCGATAGTTCTCAAAATTTCAGTACAAAATTCATAACTCGAAAACTATGAAAAATCGCGGAACATACATTTTTTATTTTATTTAACTTAATGCACTAAAAGTACATGGGCGGACTTAATGCCTAATGGCATTATCTACCAGTCTGCCTTAGGGTGATTGGGAGATGTACGTGGCAGGTGCCATATCACAAATATATGAAAATACTTTAATAACTATGAAACTACACTAAGAACAACGGAAAATAACTGTAATACCTACTAAATATATAATCAAATGCATACTTGTACTTACATAAAGTAATTATAATAAATATACATACATACAATATGAATAAACATAACTATAATAGATATATAAATACATAATATAAGAAAGAAGAAGTCAGCTTGAATCATATAACAGCTTCAAAAAGTGACACCGTACTCTGTGTTTGAAGGAGTTACGGCTGAGGGACCTTTTAATTTCCTCCGGGAGGGAGTTCCACATCAACACCGTCTGCACGGTGAAACTTTGGGTGATAAAAGCCCGTGCGGTGGATGGGGCATTGCAGGAGAAGGTTATTTTCGGAACGCAGCAGCCGTCTTGGGGTGTTTCGGATGCTCCAAGGGGTGTTCTACCTCAGGACTTCCGCTTGACACTATTTTTGGGACACCCTGTATAAGAAATAACAAAGTGAAACTGAATTTTCCTACTTCAGAGATAGATTGTGGCCTACTTTCGGTTTTTTGTATATTTTCGTTATTGGTACACTGCTAGTTTGACAAGTCCGTATTGTATGTAAATTTTGCTCGTTTAGGGTCCATATTAGACATTTCTTTGTGGCATTGACCTGGCTGACCCCTCTGTAGTCCACAACCGACACCACAGCCGCCGGTCTCCGGCTTCCTATTTCTAGCACAGTAAAACTAAAATTGATACGGAATTAACATGATTATTATTATTTTGTAATAGATAAGATACCTAGATAGACAACAATTTAATCGTGACAAATATAAATATTCTATAATATTAAGTAACGCATTCTATTTTTAGTGCCTTAGGTAGGTACTCATACTGCCTTTGACAGACTTATCTATAAAAAAAACCAGCCAAGTGCGAGTCGGACTCGCGCACCGAGGGTTCCGTATAAACCTGTAGATATATAAGTAAAAGTTCAATTTAATACCTCTAGGCGTTCATGAGGAAAGGGGTAGTAAGGTGTTTATTAAAATATTTTTAATATGTGATGTAACTAAATATTTACGGTTTTCGCAATTTTTACTTTATCTGTGCTATGAGTACAAGACGTTGCTTCGTACCAAATTTCAAGATTCTGAGTTCACGGGAAGTACCCTGTAGGTTTTGATTCCCTTGCGAGTGTCGATTTGCAGCATAAACGGTTGTATCTTTTGATTGCAGACTGTGCCAAGGGACAGTAGACTGAGTATTTGATATAAACTCCTACTTGATAACTCCCACGCGTTTCTGAGAAAAAGGGTCTTGACAGACAGGCAGACGAACGGACAACAAAGTGATCCTATAAGGGTTCCGTTTTTTCCTTTCGAGGTACGGAACCCTAAAAACGGCAAAAAATCACGTTTTTTGTATGGGAGCCCCCTTAAATATTTATTTTTCTGTTATTTATTATTTGTTATTATAGCGGAAATAGAAATACATCATCTGTGAAATTTTCATCTGTCTAACTATCACGGTTCATGAGATACAGCCTGATGGTGACAGACGGACGGACAGCGAAGTCTTAGTAATGGGGTCCCGTTTTTCAACCGATTTCAAAAAAGGAGGAGGTTCTCAATTCGACTGAATGTTTTTTTAAATGTTTCTGACGCGATAATTCCGCCAACTGTAGGCCGATTTTCAAAATTCTTTTATTGTTCGAAAGAGTATACTCCTGAAGCAGTCCCATATTAATGTTATCGAAAATGATTCAGCGCTTTTAAAAAAATCAACGAAAACAAAAAAATGCATACAAACCAGAACATGATCTAAATAAACGAATGACATTTTCGTTTGCAGTTATCTGCTAATACTTAGGCATTGTAGTCTGCAAAAAATAGTTAAAATGAGGAAACAAATAATGTAGTTTCAAACGTTTCAGGTTTATGTAGGGGTAGCTCCCCTGAATGTCACTTAATTAAGTACTCTCGATTATAGGTGCGGAGATAGTGGGAGATAGATTGTAGTTAAAAGACTTCTTCAGAGGACTTACTCCTACAAAATCCTGAAACTACTGGAATTTTATGAATTTATTCCTTTTTTGACACTATAGCTATCTACTATAACACTATAGTTATCTACTCAATACGTTTTTAACGTGGAAAATTGCTACCCTTTGGGTACGGAACCCTACAAATGGATGCATTGCCTCCTATAACGGCGAATGATTTTGTTCCTTGTCTCTAATTACTATTTCCACAAATACTAATTAATTATCAGTTCTAAAGCGTAACTGACTGGTAGATTGAGTAAAAGTTCGATGAACATTGAACAATGAAGGGCCTTGTACAGACAGCAGCACGTCAGGTTACCCATTTGCAGTACAAAAGCCGACGCCATTGCGAGGAGATAAGGACGACGTCAAGGTCAACATGTATAGCATGATGTGCTACCGTGTGTACAAGTACGACCCGAGAGAACAATAGGATCTTCTTTTACACAATGTTTGCCCCGAACGGGAATCGAACCCAGGAAGCATTGATTCAGGCAGCGTTACCAACCACTGAACTAAATCGGTCGTCACACTAAGTAATACTAATACGCACATACAAGGTATTATCACGTTTTCATCCTGATAGTTATGCAGCCAAGTGAAATTTTACTCCACTACGATATGCATACCACGTACATGTAACCTTTTGAGGAGTGGGCCACAATAACAACGTGAAACGCTACTAGTATACATTATTATCTATTAGACTACAAATAAATAAATAGGGAACAGAAAGAAGCCTGTAATTAAGTTGTGCAATATCCTATATTAGGGTTCAATATCGATTTATGATAGCAGACAGTCGGTTATGTTATGTTATACCTGCGTTGAGGAGTGTTGCGTAACGTATTAAAACGAGTCAATGACGTGCACGCACATTTGTAGCACGAGTAAAGAAATTTGGATCATTGTAAACTGTGTGTTCCAACAATATAAGGGGTTTTTTAGTTTTCAGTAGGTCTATAGAAACTAGGTTACATACGTTTTTTTTAAGAGTGGTTCTACTCTAATTCAAAAGATCGTGAGGATGTATCACGTTAAAACTATTTATTGAACTGATTTTGGTTATACCTTATAGTGAGCGTAGGTAAACATTAAAATAGTCTATGAATTTGTGAAATCGGCTTGGGTACGAAGACGCGGGCGAAAAACTTAATTACAATAAAGACCCATACATTGCCTAGATATTGGACTTAGCTTTTTTTTATTAATAATGGGTTTGCTCTTGACCACAATCTAGCACAAGGGCGAAGATGCGGTCGAGGATGATGAAGCGAGCTCACCCTTAAAATTCCTATTCACTCGTACTTTAAAGAGGTCCGGGTTATATGAGCTCGGAAATACAGACGCAAGCAGGGAGTTCCATTCCTTGGCAGTGCGCAAGATCCGAGGGATCTCGACGAGGTAAGAGTGGCATAACGCAGTGCGCCTGGATGTCCGATGGAAGGGCAGGCGGCGGAATGAGCTTATGCAGCTCCTGTGCACACTCTCCGAAACACATCTTGTAAAACAACTACTTTGCGTCTATGAGCTAGCCTTTGTAGTTTATTTTTAACCAGCTTTTTATCACCGATGACTCTTCTGGCTCTGCGGTCCACCGAGTCCAGAGCGTCTAGTTCAGTGGTTCCTAAACTTTTTAACATTGTTACCTCTGTAACCTAGGAGGAAAACTGATTTTACGCCCCCTTTAAAATGTTATCAAATCAAACAATACAAGCAATACTTTATCTTTTATTTTTGAGAAAAAATTTTTTTCTTTTTGTGTTCTCTATTTGGTACCTCTGTGTGGTACAAAAGAGAATTAAATTATGCACCAACTTCATCGCATAGAACTTTGAAGATTCTAATAATTAGGTTCTTCGTTACCCCCGTTAAGTAGCTGATTTATCCCCGCAGGGGTAAGTACCTCCAGGTTAGGAACCCAGGGTCTAGTTGGTATTTAGCTGAACCTTCCCATGATATTACTTGTGCCTTATAGAGGGACAAGACTTGATCAGACGTGAAGTACCGCTTAACCCTATTAAGGACGCCCAGCTTTTTAGATGCCAGCTCTTTACAATTTGCCACGTTTTTAATAGGTACCTATATCATGAAGATATATGTTTATTTACATTCATAATAAATTATGATAGCTGAAAAAATAAAAGTGGGGGGATTACATTTGACTGAAATATTGAAAATGCGAATGTGCTTAATTTTGTTTTATTGCAATATGTTTCATAAAAATGTCTAAAGGGTCATCATGAGCATTGCCACTCTCAGCTGAACTTTTCCTGCTATATTCTTGCACCAACTTCATATGCTCTTCAAGATTATCAATTTCATTTGTTTCAGAATCAAAGTATTCATCTTCTGCGTCTTGATCTACTTGCTTCAAGTCATCATATTGCTCATCATTGTCAATGCTGTTATAGTCTACATCGGCATCTCTGCCCTCTATAAAGCTGCTGTACATCTCTTGGAGAAACTCTTCTCGTAGTAGCCTTCTCTCTGGTGCACTAATCATGGCTTGTTTTCTAACTTCTGGAGTAAAACTTGGTTTTGTATCAGGTGTTTCAAAATCACCCCATCGTTTGCTTATTTTGGGATTTTCTTCCCCATTTTTGTTTTCTTCCCTGGGTGTAGAAATGTCTTCTTCTAATATTTGCTCATTTTTTGTTTCTCTCATTTCATTTCTGTCTACAGTTTCTAAAATCATGTTTAAAAATGTAAGGTTTTCTCTATCAACTCCATCTCTTTGCTTTATCTCTTCATCAGTAAGGTATTGTCCAACCAGCTGCTCATACAAAAGAGGATTTCTGTACATCATTTGTTTGTCACTAAAATAATCTGTTTCTTCTTGTAATTTCTGTAGCGCTTTGTATCTTCTGTTTCTAATTCTTTTACGAGAGCTATCATCAGAGAGATATTTCTTTAACCATGCTACACATTTTTGATATTTTTCTTTTTCTTCTTCTTTAGGTTGCTTATTTTCAAAATATCCAATGTGGTATGGAGCCAAATATTTTCCAAATTGCATTAGGAAATCTGTAGGTGAATGCTTGTATAATTGGCATGCCATGTGGATTTTGTCACTCGTTCTGACTTCTGTTTCGTCAACATGCGCATTTTTGAATGAAATTTTGGCGCAGCGTACGAGATAGTCGATTATATCATTGATGGGGTCGATGTCCTCCTCGTTTTCTCTCTCCGTCTTATTACACAGAGCTTCATCCGTGTCCATTCTGATCTTAACACGCTACTATTACATTAAAAATCAATTCCTCTCACTGCTTCTCATGCAAAATATTTTGCATGAGTGAAATCCCACCACAAAGCCACTGAATGCCTGAACAATGCCTGAATCACAGGCCCACCACAGGCCTGATTGCCACAAACAACGCGACACGACCAATCCAATGGACACGACGCAGTGATTGTTTACTATTTATGTATGTGTTTAGGTACTATTTACTGACTGACAAACTAATGATTACTTTTTCTCTGGTAACAAAGGAAATATTAACTACGCTCTACCGTCTATCGTAGATGTTTCTTAAAATGGTCTCTTGAATAAATTGAAATATTTTTTTTTTAATGATTAAATTGATAAATGTTTTGTTTGTTTAAATTTTCTTTGGTAGTCGCAGCACGAACATAGTATTAAGGTGTTTGTTTTACCTTATCTCCATTGAGTAACTTACTTATTTCTTTGAAAACATATTAAAAACCCTTTGTGAAAACGAGACAGGACAGGATTATTATTATAGACAAAAAATATCTCGGCAATTTTATGCTTCACTATCACGACGAGGCTAAACGCAGTGACATACTCTTTGGACGAGGCTATTTCGGGAACACACTAAGCACACCCCATTTATGTCAATCTTCCTTTTTGTACACCACCGTTTTTTGTGACCACGTTTTTCGTGTAAGCGAGGCTTTAAATAACATGTTCATACAAAACGGGGTCGCAAAAAACAGGAACGGACACTTTTTTCTCACCGCCTCTTTGTACACCTCCGTTTTTTGTGTACCCGGCATGACATCGAAAACGCTGGTCACGGAAAACTCCGGTGTACAAAAAGTGAGCGGGTCCGTTTTCCCTGTACCACACACACATTGACATGTTTTATTTGTTGTCTTTGGAAATCAATTTCCGGTGCAATAGTTGTGATAGTGTTCCGTGAATAGTTGCGTTCATTATTTAAACGTTCCATCTATACACTTTCGCTCAATATTGCTTTGTTTGTTGCAGTTTTAAAATAAATTCTTAATTACTTATTCTTTATTGCACAAACACAGTAAGAAAAATTTTACATGAAAATAATGTACAAAGGAGAGCTTTTTTCCCGAAAATAAACCCAAAATGTTATTTCTCTACGGATCTTCTCTTCTCCTTAGTGTGTGCTGAGTCTGTGAATATATATATGGATTTGTTAAGTTCTCCAAAAGATAATATTTTAGGTGGTCAATCTGTATTGTGTAATGCTCAGTTTAGATATGGATATTCTGCAAAGCGAGGCGAATGATTATTTGATGCCAGATGGTGCTTTGATTGCTGTGCTGTGCCCGTGAAGCCCTGGGGTCACTGCCGTTTTCTTCGACAAGAAGAAATGGTCATACTTTATATATTTTTTATAGTCTTTATTTTAGGTGGTGAGTTCATGAATACAAATAAAGCAATGAGATCACATTCATTTATTTATAAAAAATCTCTTTGGACATGAAATAATTGCAACTTGACGTGACCGCTTCTCTGTACAATGTTGTAGGTATGTGTCACTGCAGAGCAGATCTGCATTGAATTCCTATGGTCTCTTGAAACGGTTTAGATAATGACCTCTGCTGCGGAAACGATTATCTTATCATGATCATGTTCCTGATAGTGTTATCTATCTATACTTACATACACAGAGTACTTACTTAAGAAGTAAAAATAGAACAAAGGTAGGCAGGCAATAAATAAATTCAAGTAGGTAAACAATTTGATATTGAGAGGCCTTTGCCCTGCAGTGGGACACCACAGGCGAAAAAATATAATAATATTGGAAGACGACTGCTAAGCCAACCTTTTTACGCATACCTAATTATAGGTATATAAGTAACTAAGTAAATACTTATACTCGTAGGTAGGTATAGGTACCTACTAAAAATGATAGATTGCTTAAATAGAGAAGCTTGATAACTTGTCATATCTAGGTATCTCTATTCAACTTAATTGGAAATAGGTAGGTACGAAGGATAAACCACGAAATTGAAAACCACTACTTGCAAAACTTGTGAAAATAAATAAAACTTTATTTGGAGTAGTTTTAAACAAATTATAACGGGTTCTTACCACTAACATTGTGCGGTTTGAAAACTGAAAAAGGTTTGACTACCTACACCTACACGATAAGAAGGCCACTAACACAGCCCACAGTTCTCCAGTTCATCCGTGATTACGGTGCTTGTAGCTGCACCGGAATATCGGATACTAATTTAAAACAAAAATCGTGGTAAGAACCCGTTATAATAGGTTTAAAATTAGTGAAAGAAAATAACAATGAGAATCTACAATATACTTTATTTATTTGGACTTTCCATGTGAAATACCATAAATCTCAATAAACAGTTAAGGTGAACCTGTTCCTAGGAAAAAGTTGTACAATAATCAATTCAATTTCTTCGATAATCGCGGGTCTTTGTAGATTTTCGCTAACAGTAGGTACCTAATGTTATCACATCAGCCAGGGTCAAATTTTTCAATGAAATATAAACAATCCAACAATTTTTTTTATTTTCTAATTACTAAGATGAATGATAATAGTTCCATCCAGTAGACACTTCAGAGTATGCAGTTTCTTGATATTTGTAATATTATTCAGTTTCTTTGACACCAAATTTTTTTTTAAAATCATGGCTAACTCAGCATTTTTATACCTAAATTACACAATGAATATAATATGAAAAGTATAGATATAGCGATGGTAGCCCAGGAGCCAGACCTTGTAATCCGAAGGTCGTGGGTTCAAATCCTGGTGCAGGCCTGTACCACTAAATTCGTCTTTTCGGATTTATGTACAGATTTCTAATTATCACTTGCTCGACGGTAAAGGAAAACATTGTGATAAAACCCGCCAAGAAAATTTTCGAAAGACGAGCGGTCCACCAACCCGCGTTGGGCCAGCGTGGTGGACTATGGCCTAAATCCCCTTCGTCTTTTGAAGGGAGGCCCGTGCCCCTTAGTGGGGACATATATGGGGTGGTAGGTATAAAAAAAAATAGATATAGTTTAAGGTTTCGTTGGGAGTGTGATGTAATTGAAATCACACGGGCTGAAAGCTAATGTTAGATACATTTTTTATCAGTTTTAATGGTGGAGGTTTGTTTAAAGATCAGCGTAATAATTAATCAATCTAATTCCAAAAATAATAAATAAACGTACTCATTCTATTGATTTAATATCTATTACACTATTGGAACATGATTTTAAGAAAGTCTAATTCAAAACAATATACAATATTGAAGAAAAATGCGTTCCCTGAAGAGTTCATGTTTAATGTCTTTAGTTGAATTACACTGAATTTGTAGTTTTCCACATTAATATTTCACTCCAGTATGATCTAGCCGAATGGAATGCTGTCATTAGCATCTTGAATGCCTGTAAAGAATAGAAAGTCAAAAATATTTCAAAACGTTAAAGCAATAAGATTTTTTACTTTTTAGATAAGTCTTAGGTAAGTATAATTTATTTGTCTGTTATAAGTTATAACTTTTACTATGGTTTCTGGTTTCGTAATAGGCTCACTTTTCTTACTTAATAAAAATTTTCATCTGGGTGTTACACTCATGTTTTTAAATTCTAGGCAGCATGTTTTAAATTCTAGGCAAGGGGAAGGGCTAGAATACGATGTCATAGTTCTACTAACTCCTTTATTCATTCAATTAATTATTCCTTTTTTTTTCTTTTTTTAATTATTATTTTTCTTTCCTTTATTCAATAATTAATTAACCAAGTCAGAGGCCATTGTGTGGTTTGAAAACTCTGACACCAGGGTTAGCCAAGTTGACTATACCTACACGATAAGAAGAAGAACTAATTACTTAATTGCTTTATCACCGGCTCCGGTTGGTTAGTTCTTATTCATCTGTATAACACACAAATCTCGAAAAATAACGATTTCCTAATATCCAGACTTGATGAAGAACACGGAATAGTTGAGGATGACTTGGAAGGTGATTTTGAAAACGTACTTATTGAACAAAATTCTACGATTTTATCTTGATATTACAAAATGTATTGATTAAAGCATAGAATTGAGGTTAGAAGTAATGTTTTTTTTTTTTTTTTTAATAATTATTTTCTGGCCTGGAAGCTAGTCCTTTTGGCCGTTAGAAGTAATGAAATGAGCAGTGTTGCCAACCCAATTTTCGAAAAGGCACTAAACCAACAGCGATAAAGCACTAGTTTGTGTATTTAGTGTCAAAAAGGGCGCTAAAAGTAAAAAAACATTTAAAAAAAAAAACAAAAAAAAAATCTTCAATGAAATCTGATTCCGAGTCGTCATGGCTGCTGTAGGAGTTGATTGCAGTGGCTGTAACACTAGCTAGATTGTGAAGTTGATGGAGCCAGTTTCGATTGCTGTAATTTTTATAATTCAGTTATTCACACAATACAATAAATTATCCCGATATTGTCACAAATATTCTGCCCGCCCCGCCCTGCAGGGCAATCGCGCTAAAAAAAGTGGATTGAATCGCAATTGAAACGTAGCTGGGGGGCTACCACCTAAGAGAAGCTGATGCTGATTGAACGAATGGAATGATGTACATTGCTGTGTTTGTTTCATGTCGTTAATCAAGGTCTCCTTATAAAGAAGCAATCGACAACGTTCCATTCGTTTACCCAGCATCAGCTTCGCTTAGGTGGTAGCCCCCCAACTACGTTTCAATTGCGATTCAATCCACTTTTTTTAGCGCGATTGCCCTGCAGGAATCTTAATTTTTCTCTCTCTTTTTAAAACTTATTATTTTGACCGAGACAAAAGTATAGAAAAAACGTGATTTCCTTATAGAACGGGACCCAAGGAGAATGAGTTCATTTCCGTGGGACTTACCTCCGCCATACGAACTACTGGTATTAACTTATTCGGCATATGTTCCTGAACACAAAAAATGCGGTAGTCACTTTCTAAGGGTATGGAGGGGGTAGCTATGACGTAACAAAGATGGCGGCTGGGCCTATTTTATTTACGCTATATTTAGATAACTACTGGGTAGATTTACTTTAATAGGGTCTCAAATGAAAGATAATTTAATATACATTGTTAGTTTTGAAGATTTATTAGTGTAAACTTAGTAACAAAATAAATATTTTCAAAAAACGACATTTTGTAAAATTAAACTTTTTTTACTGTGTGAAAAGAACAGAAACCGTTAGGATTACGGTAATTTAGCTTATTATAAAAAATAGCTACACTCATTAGCATTCTAATGAACCTAAAAACGTTTAAATCGAGCTATAAACAACGGAACTGCAGTCGTCTAAGTGAGCGTGGGTAGCACCGAACTGACTACGGTATTTAGATTTTGGTACGAATAATCTTGAAAATAACGTGACAAAACGGGTAGAATCACAGCAAAATGAAAAAGTATTATGAACAGGCATCATTTTTTTTAACAGGCATCATTTTTTTTGGCAAAAAATTTATCTTCATTATTTTTACGAACTATTTTCAAAAATTCTCGTAACAAAAATAACTCTTCGTATCATATCGAAATAAAACTCTTCATACTTGCACGTACTTGCGTTATATTTCAAAACAAAGGACTCAATGGTACTGGTTTGTACTGATGGACATGAGAGTGTAATGTAAACGTTCGCACTCGAGGCAGAGGCAGGTCGCTGACGTACGAGAGTGTACAGCCGCCGTTATATTTTTTACATCGGCAACACTGAGATTCATTCCGAAGAATCCCTGCACCGTGCTGCGCCGTGAACTTTGGCACTTGTCGATTCATTCATTTGAAATCATTTGGTGAGGCCCATGACACTGTTAGTACTAATAGCTGAGAAATGGCGCTGCTATCGCCTTTTAAAACTAAAAAAATTGTTGATGTTTGATATGGGTTCCTTTAAAAAAAGTTCTTTAGCTTCATGAGAAAGAGAATTATTGTGACTTTAATTTATAGCATTGTGTACCTATCTGTAAGAATTTTTTGTAAATTTGTTATGTTCTGTTTTAGCAAATAAATGAGTAAATAAAATAAATAAAAATAAATATGAGGAGCCCTAAATTTTGCTAGTTTAAAAGCATTAATAAAGCTTTTTTTATTTGAATCTTTGGCCCATTTTAATAAATCATACATGAGTTGAAACAGACTCTGAGTAGCTGTTGCCTTTATGTTGTTGCTACGTAACAGCTACTAGGTTGGTACCCTCTAAGTTTAATTTTTTGTCTGTTCTTGGAGGATGATTGCACTTTAAACAGACATAGATAAAAATCCAAATGCAATGTAAATAAAAATGCAAAGCATCTCCTTTTCAGATAACTAGATTATGTAATATGACATGCTATGGTTAAAGTTACATTACACGAATCAAATGTTTTTGACCCTGATTGATTTTTAAGATACATAGTTTCATTAAATAATAAATATACGTACCAATACCAACCGTTCCAATCACCAAAGTCATTTCTGGGGTATCATCCTCATCCTCATTTTGCTCTCGAAAATAATTAAGAATAAACAAATAAATAAACGCTACACACTCAAAGGCCCACACTAAGGTTTTCCCTTGTGTCATGGGTCCCTTGAAACACTTATAAAGACAAATACAAACACCCATGACCCGAGAACAAACAAATAAATCTTTGACATGCTGCTGGGTAGTAATAACTAACATTACTTAAATACTTAAAAGCAGTAGGTACAGTTATAAAGTACAGTGGGTAATAAATATGCCTATTGGGTTTCTTCATGGGACAGACTGTCAGCCGACTCAACCTGCACTAGGAATAAATCTGTATTGCAGTGGTAAGACATCTAGTCAGTTCACGAGAGGCAAGGTTATGGTGCTTATAGTTGAGTTGTTGTACAACTGAATAGGTACTTCTCTAAAGGCTTAACCAATTTCCAGAACTAGTAAATAAAAGTGAATAGATAGATTCTCAAATATAGACCCATATTTGTTGCCACAATTCCGTCAATATCATGTAGCGCAGAACACTTCACTTTATATAAATGGCAATCAGCCATTTTGTGAAAAAATTGTGGATAAGAACTTTTTTGAGTGACACCCAGGTGACACCTTTAACACTCTCATGTTTTCAAAATGGTTTAATGATAATCAATGGAAAAGTAATAGAAATAATACAATTTTTCAATGACTATCAACGTCTGACCTTTTTGGCAGGAGCTGTCAGGCAACTTGAAAGACTACTACAATTATTGATTTTTTATCTTTTTTGGTGACCCCAGTGTCATTACACGGTTACACATTACTCTCTCTGCTCTTTGTAGCTGACCCACGTCATGGAACGTTTTGAATTTGAAAATTAAAATAATAGTTATAGTGTGTCCAATTAAGAATAATACGTAACAGATTTTATGGACTTACCTACTTTACTCAGTGGTTCACCCAGAGCAATTCCGTTTTCAGTGAAGAGACATGTGTAAGAAAAGCGAATTCTCTTGCCTTCTTCATCGAATTGGGTTTTGTCAAAATGTTTTTGACAAACGCGTTGTTTCAACAATTGCTCTTCAGAGAGTTCAAGGAGTATAGGATTCGTTGGCGCGAGAAAAGACATATCCACAAACTTCTTAGATAACTGTTTCTCGGGAAACAAAACAACCGTAGCGTTTCACCTGTTGCAGTGCAACCACCAACACAACACTTAAGCGTTTCCATGTTAAAGCAGGTTGCAAAAATAGCCTAAGATGAAAAAATCGTCGACGGAGGAGGATCTCAACTTCAAACTCAACATAAAATACGCGAGCACTTAACTCGAGCTCGCAAGAGTTCATAGAATTACTCTTGAACGATATAATTGTATATTAAAATCACTGTTCACCGACCATCGGCTGAAAGAAAAAATCTTCAGCCGATACCTTGTTGTGCCGACAGCTCAATTCGCCGAAAGGACGTTCTAAATATTATTTTTTTGCCGATGGCACGATTTGCAGATAAGCCGGTTCACTGAAAGCTCGACTGAGTGAATTAGCTATTTATCGATAGAAAGAATTGCAGAAAGCACTGTTCATATTTTCATTTACTAATACTTACTACGCCATTTGTTGGAACATAAGGTTTAGTTTTTTTAGAATAAAAAGTAGCTTATTTATTCATCTAGAGCAGCATATTCCATCAAAATCAGTCCGTTACTTTTAGGCATAGAATAAATAAGGTGTAATTCACATTTGTTTGTTTAGATTTATTATAAAGTAGTCATAAAAAACTAATATAATTTGCAAAACAAATGTATTTATTTTAGATATAAAATTGTTACCAAATGTTGTTGATAGTTTTGACACTCGAAAATATATTTTTTTCACCTACCTACAAAATAAATAACAAAATTTTATATGGAATCAAAGCTAAATGGTAATAATACGGGTTACACATGGCAAAAGATGCTTATGACATTTTAGTAATTTCCGCGACGAAAACTGATAATAAGTACTGCATTTATTTAGCAATGCACTTCAGTAAACGCCTGTGCGAACTATGAGAGCAATCATACATAATACCGTACTTGTGCTTGCTCAGTGACAAGACGCCATCATGACCGTTTGAGGTTATCTTGACATACAGCATGACGTCACAAGATGGCGAATTAAAGGCGATAGCAGCGCCATTTCGCAGCTATTAGTATTAACAGTGTCATGGGCCTGACCAAATGATTTCAAATGAATGAAGCGACAAGTGCCAAAGTTCACGGCGCAGCACGGTGCAGGGATTCCTCGGAATGAATCTATAATAATAATAATAATAATAATCATTTTTATTTCTCTCAACAATGTTAGGTGTACATAGGGCCTTAGCAATTATAAGATTAAAATATATTTAACATTGGTGAGAGACTGGTGGCTGTGATAGGCACATAGCCTGTAGCACAGACCACCAGGCCCCCATCCTCAAAACAAACTTACAAAATGAATATAAACCAGATAAGTGCCAATCAACATAGGCACTATGCTAAGCAATCCTTAGTTATCCTTACTTATAGCTCAATTATAATATATCTACATGTATGTGAGTGTGTGTGTGTGTATATGTGTGTGTTGAGTGTATATGTGTGTATATGCGTATATGCGTTATATAATCTCAGTGTTATCGATGTAAAAAATATAACGGCGGCTGTACACTCTCGCACGTCATCGACCTGCCTTCGCCTCGAGTACGTACGTTTACACTCTCATGTCCATCAGTACAAACCAGTACCATTGAGTCCTTTGTTTTGAAATATAACGCAAGTACGTGCAAGTATGAAGAGTTTTATTTCGATATGATACGAAGCGTTATTTTTGTTACGAGAATTTTTGAAAATAGTTCGTAAAAATAATGAAGATAATTTTTTGACAAAAAAATGATGTCTGTTAAAAAAAATTATGCCTGTTCATAATACTTTTTCATTTTGCTGTGATTCTACTCGTTTTATCACGTTATTTTCAAGATTATTCGTACCAAAATCCAAGTACCGTAGTCAGTTCGGCGCTACCCACGCTCACTTAGACGACTGCAGTTCCGTTGTTTACAGCTCGATTTAAACGTTTATAGGTTTATTAGAATGCTGATAAGTGTAGCTATTTTTTATATTAAGCTAAATCACCGTAACCATAATGGTTTATGTTCTTTTCACACAGTTAAAAAAAGTTTAATTTTACAAAATGTCGTTTTTTGAAAATATTTATTTTGTTACTAGCTTTACACTAATGCATCTTTGAAATAAAACAATGTATATTAAATTATCTTTCATTTGAGACCCTATTTAAGTAAATCTACCCAGTAGTTATCTAAATATAGCGTAAATAAAATAGGACCGGCTGCCATCTTTCATACGTCATAGCTACCCCCTCCATACCCTTAGAAAGTGACTACCGCACTTTTTGTGTTCAGGAAAACATGCCATATAAGTAGATACCAGTAGTTCGTATGGCGGAGGTGAGTCCCACGAAAATCGTTATTTGAAGACTTTTTTACGAATGGGTCCCGCTCTATTAGGTTTAAGGGATTTCCCTTAGAAAAGCAACCGAAGTACGGACATCTTTGTTTTTCTTAACTATAATCAGATAAAGCTATCATGCTCACACCACATCCCAACATTTGTTTATGAAAATTGTAGAAATCGGGTACACACTCATGCGCATTTTTTTAAATAAATGAATATACAAGTAATTTTATTAGATACCAATAAAAGTACAAGTATATATTTTATTAGTAATTTTATTTTTAGTAATTTTATTAGATTAATTTTATTAGGTTTTTTTTAGTAATTTTATTTTGTTTTTTTTTGTTAATTTTATTGAATTGAATTGATACCTATTGTATTTAGCACTAAGTTCTTAAAAAGCACTAGATTGGGCACTAGGAACTAAAATCAAAAGGCACTAATACATGAAAAAAAGCACTAGATCTAGTGCCGAAAGCACTAAGTTGGCTACACTGGAAATGAGGCACAGTGAATAATGTTGCCAGATATCGGAAAACTCAATTCGCCGAATCAACCTTCTTTTTAAACCCCAACAAAAAAACAAAAAAAGGGGAAGGCTATTGTGTAGGTATCTGTATGTCTGTCTGTCGCATCTTAGTTTCTAAACGAGTGGACTGGTTTTTTGTTTGACAGCTGACGTGATCGAGATGGTTCTTTTCTTAGCTATGATTTATGTAAAGAGCATCGAACCTCTGTGGCTTGCCTAAAGTTGCAAGTACATACATACAACTACATAAAAAGTCGCGTTTCTGATGTACGGTGAGTTGCAATAATCCATTCATAGCTTAAGGTTTAAAATCGCATGCACTCAAATATTGTTGAACTCGCACACATTAAAATAATTATGATTTTATGTAAAAGTCAACCTTATCGCTATTAATTAAAGCTCAAAACAGTTTGTTTACTCGCAACTGAGCAAAAATAACCATATATGTATAACTCCGTCTATTCAAGCCCGCATGTAACTACCTCCAAAGCGGTAACTTAATTCATTTGAGTTCACTAACTACTGGGTAGCACAGTGGTAAACGTAGAAGACTAGATAATACGAGGTTTAGGTGGCCAAGGTTCGAGTCTCGAGTCAAACCATCGCTTTTTTCTTTTTTTGACCTTTTTTTTAAACATGTTTATATTTATTATTAGTTAAGTGGTAATGTAATACAATATTAAAGGTAAATAAATAAAAATTAACACTTTCTAACTAATTAAATCAAGTTTATTCATTTTTAACATAATGTAGGTAAATAAAAATCGTTACAATAATGAACAATGTGATGGTAGCCAGATTTTTTATTTTCACTTTTTATATTCTACTCCAAGGATATATAATGTAGCTTAAATATTCGTTTTCGTAATGAAAAGAGGATTGAAGCTACACCTTGAAGTAACCTTTCAATTTTAACATTGTATTATTAGCGGCGCTGCTTGATTGTGTCAGCTAATTTTGAATAATGTTTAAGGAAAAGAAACAGTTTTTACAAACATATTTTACTTGCCAATAAATGAATGAATTTAATGCTTTGTATAAAGTTATTTACTTAAAGACTTAGTGTTTAGTGTATCCTCCCCTGTTTTCAATTACAGAAAGCCAGCGCCGCCAAACAGATTGAACCATATTAAAACAAATGTCTTGTCATTAAAAATATTATTTTCCCAATCAAAATCAACGTATTCTCTTGCAAATGCCAGTCATCTTTGTTTATGCCTTTCAGTCAAATTGGGGTTTTTTTTGCAAGCTTTCTATAATGCAACCCCTCACTGTGCAGGACTTGACGAACCGTATGAACAGAAGTATCAAACAAATTTGCGAACTCAGCAGTTGATAAACTATTATTTTCATATTGTGCCATTATGAAACCCCGATGTTGTGACATTGCCTTCAGCTTCATGGTGCAAGATCCAACGTTATACGGTTGTTTACTAAAACAATAGAATGAAAAACAGTTTAATTAATAGTAATTTATCGATTATCGGAACTCACAATTTTAAAAGAAATATCTTTTATTCAAACATAGCAGATTTTATGGAGAAAATACTTACTGAATAACCGGTTTCATGAGATGTGTTATATCAATTGTTATGCATCTCATTAATGCGGATTCGCCCTTGCATATCAATAAAAGCTTGCATTAAAAGTTCAAAAAAGAAACAATAAAACGCACAATAAAACATATTCACACTCGGCAAACTACCAGCTTTCGAAGTGAACTGTCAAAGAAAGGGTAGTTCATTTAAACGAATCCGAATATGTTATAGATTACCTAGCATTTTTGTAAGTTATTCGTACCGTATCTAACTTCACGCCTGATGCCATTCTAAATTTCTAAGTAATAAACCATGTTATTAAAAATGATAAAACTTCTAATACATCTAACTAAAACGATCGGGGCTGCGAAGATTTGAACCGCTTACCTGCTGCTCATAAGTCTAAGCGTAACCAAACGCGCCACGAGAGCTGATGACGCATGAGTAGAAAATATTGTTTATATCACTCACGGGAACCCCTGTTGCTTATTTTCTATTATAGTCAATGTGTGCGTGAGTTATAGTCTGCAGACGACTCTTTGTGGATATTCTATATGGACTTTTGCAACTTATCGTACATGTATGAAACATAATAATATAGCAATCGACAGAGAAAATAATTACAAACAATAAATACTGATTGACAAAATGTCATAACTTATATACTTTTCGAGTAATTTCAGTTAGAAAATGTAAAATATTATTACAAGAAAATCATCGTTTAAACTGATTTAAAAGTCCATTATCATCACTTTAAAGCATCCCGCGTCACGACTAGCATTAAATTGTATTCCTTTAATACTAAAATAATAGGATTATATGCAAAAAAAATGTGAAATATGTTTTTGGTGAAATCCACATCAATCAAACTTAATACAGAGACATCGCTCCACTGGAACCGCCCCTCGTAGACCGCTTCCCGCGCCGCTGGTGCGCAGCTTCTCGCGATTTTGATTTTGACTTCGTAACAATGACAGCATAAAAACTAAGAAGTGGCTAGTACTTTAACATAATGAGTGGAGAAATAAGAACTGATGAGTCCTCTTGTCCCCCCGATCCACTACAGGATATCAAGACTAAATAATCCTTGTGGCCCCACTGCACTGGTGAAGGAAAGGTAATCGGTGGGGACACCAGACCGGAAGGGAATTACCTGATTGTCCGAAAGAAAGATGATTCCATGCTACGCAAGGCACTTAAAGCCGGCTACTATCTGCGATAGTAGTGGGTACATGAGCCACTGCGAAGGTCTTTAGCAGTTCAATAACTTCGACACCAGGGTTTAAGAGGTGTACCGCGGAGTATATGGTTGTTATACTCTTGGACATAAAGGTGATGGTTTAGATATCCCTCGCAAAGCTCATAACATCATATTTGTGATTGCGGACGGCGTACTCTAGGACGAGCAGTACTAATTCCGCAGAAGAAACACTGTGACCCTGGTGGGCCTAAGTTACTTGACATCGCGTAAATGTCAATAATAATAGATAAAACTAACGTTAACAGTCAAGAAATAACAAAAATATCAACAACAAAAACTTCACAAAGATAACAACTTAAACTTCTTCTAAAGCAACGAGAACGCTTGTACACGGTGCAAGTTACGATGACAAAGTGATTGACTTGACGTGCCCGTCTATAACATAAGCGCGGTGACAAAGCTTCTCTACGCATGTTGTCTAATTCATTCTTTATTAAAACGAACGTGACAGCATTCGTACAGAAGCTAGTCACGCCCTCCTGGTGCGGTAAAGAACAGCCCTGTGGTTCATTGCCAATGGTGAAGAGGGGGACGGGAAGAGATGCGGCTCGTGACACTTATCCCCTCACCCCATACTCTTTGCGCCGCATTAATTCTATGGTATTTTTAAGGCTTCTAAGATAATTTTTTGATATTGATTTCATCAAAAATATACTTTTTTTACATATTTTTTTGCATTTTATCCTATTATTTTAGTGTTACGAGAATCCAATTTAATGCTAGTCGTTACGCGGGATGCTTTAAAATGATGATAATGGACTTTTAAATCAGTTAAAACGATGATATTCTTTTAATTATATTTTACATTTTAAAACTGAAATTACTCAGAAAGTATATCGCTTACGACATTCTGTCAATCAGTATTCGTTGTTTGTAATTATTTTTTCTGTCGATTGGCATATGTTTCATACGTGTACATTAAAAACGGGACTTTTTATGTACTTGTATGTACTTGCAACTTTAGGCAAGCCAGGCTTCATACAAAAATGTTCGAACCTCGTTTAACTGTTTGTATATCATCAGCTCATTTCTTACTTGAGAAAAAAGGGTCTTAGGTCATACTAACTTTAACAGGCCCGTTTGATTTGAAAGGTGCAATGTTACCTTGAGCTAATGCGGTAACTTTGAATAGGCTTACAACATATATATAAGGTGTTTTAATTCATAAGAAAGGTCTCAATGAGTAGGTAGATAGATGATGATCGAGGCTATGTGGTAACCGTTATTAGTTGTCCGCTAGAACATTTTTTCCCTAAAACTTTTTTGTGGATATTGGTACTCACGCGATTTAAAATATTTAATTATTTATATAATGTAATGCTCTTCTTTTTTGTAGTTTCAGGGGAGAATCACCCGTTAAGTTTCGTCAACCAATCTTAAGTCACCCCTATAACTAGGATACTCGAAGATAAAATAAAGTTCTTCTGCGATCGTATTGTCCCTTTACTAAACGATTTTGTTTTGAACTTCAGCGCTGTCTAACATCAATCGCCCATTTTATATTTATCAAGGTCGCCATATTTTGACCTCCTGTGGTTGCTTACATGGAACTTTTTTCCCTAATTTGGCAACACTACAAGTTTGGAAATGTCATAGGTGACACCACAAAATAAACGCAAAAGCATTCAGGAACATTCTGCCATTGTAAAAGAAGTATAGGTTATGTGATGATTCCTTTAAAATCCTCATGAAAAGAATGTACAGAAGGTCTTTGGTGGGAACTCGGCGTGAGCGGTTGCTTTGTCAATTGAATTTTCGTTTTCGGCATGAAAAAGTTGTTTAATGTGTAATAGTGATAGTGTATTATGCAGTAAATTGACTAAAATTCGTGTAGTGATGAAAAATTCAAGTGATAACTGTGTTTCTGCTCCGTTTGGTACCGACAAAGATCTACGCAGAACATGAGGAGCTTAGGGCTTAAGTTAAGTTGAAGAAAGAAGATTTTTCACTGAAGACATGGCTGTATGGACATAGTTTCCTTTGCCTTTCCCGAAAGGGATAAATTAAAAAAAAAAAGAATGTATAGTCAACGGCACATCAGGTTACCACAAACTGTCAAATTTCCCCAATGGATTGTAAACTCTAATACTTGGAGATAAAATTGAAAATCGATTGAAGAAATTTGACAGTTTTGGATAGCATGATGTGCTGTTCTCCCTGTACCTAGGGGAGATTAACCTGTCTCCGGCTGGGACCCAAACTCCCGCCATCTCAAGTAATTATTGATTTTCAAAGCTTTAGCACAATTTGACGGCCGGTTTGGTCGAGTGGTAGGTGACGCTGCCTCTTGATCGGCTGGTCCTGGGTTCGATCCCCAGTCGGGGCAAACATTTGTGTAAAAAGCAGATGTTTGTTCTCGGGTCATTGGGTGTTTGTCTTTATGTGTTTTCCAAGGGACCCACGACACAAGGGAAAACATTAGTGTGGGCCTTTGAGTGTGTAGCGTTTATTTATTTATTTATAAACATAAAAAGTATACTTAATGAAAACCAATCTCCTAGTGACCATAACCCCAGAAGCCTCATCATGGAATTTAACGTTTTTACATATGCCAATAAATAGTTCCGGAAATAGTGGTAAATAGTGCTACAATGAAATAAATAGTACTTCAATACTTTTCCAGTTATAGATAGGTAGGTGTCGGTGAGGCTGCTGGGATGACGTCACTCCAGAATCCTCACCAAGAACGGCTGAAGCTAGCGACATGCTAAAAAATGAAATAGTTCTGACTGTGTGCCAAATCTCAAAAATAATGCTTCAGTGAAACCAGAGATATGATATGAGGGTATCTCGGTGAGTATGCGGGCTGACGTCATCCCAGCATACTCATCACAAAATCTCGATATCCGCAAACTCATTCCTGTCGGAATTATTGTCAAAAAATAGTTCTGAAATAGTTCTACAGTTTGCATATGGTATCTGTGTCATATAATACACATAATGTATCAAAAATGACAGTCGAATTTCTACATACATTTTTGTTGTGGTGTACAGTCGCGCACAGAAATGAATTATTAAAAATGAAAATGAAAAATAGTTTATTTTCGTTTACAGATTATTGTAGGTAGCTTAGTGGATGGAGCCTCCTTTTAAGCAAGTAATGTGCCTGTACCAGGAGACTCCGCTCTTCCATAACAACTTATAGTAACAGACAAATAAACTTAACTAACTAAACTCAACCAAACAAACTTTCAAGGAAACTTAAAGTACCTAGACTAATGATTTGTCTGTATGTGTATGTGTGTGTGTGTGTGTGTGTTTTTGGCTGTGTGTGTGCATCCACGGATATAGTCACAGTATTGAGGTCGATAATAGCAGGCAGTAGAATGAGTTATTAAGTTAGCCCTGCGACACTGTCTTGGGATCGGAGGAACTACTGCGGCCAGCACGGAGCTACCGCAGTAGCCTCCACTAACTGTGTATTGCATATACCTACTATAACAGATGTTTTATGTGCCTGTATTTATTATTGGAAGAATTTATATCTCTGACTCTAAATAACTCTCACAGGTTTCGTAGTTTAACTGCATTAACCAGGGGATTCAAGTATTCTTACAATCGTGAAGGGACTTGGCATATATATTTAATTGTTTATTTACCTTATTGTATATATAAACAGATCTTATTTTATATTGGGTCCATGCAAAGACAGTTCTAGTTGCATGAGTTGCTATTACATTACGCCTTCCTCTTTAACTTAGGACGTGAGGGTCAAAATTTAAGGTTTTATGTGTCTTCAGGATTAAGTGTAGCAAGTAAAGTTTCCTAACAGAGAGCAACTTACACATGTTGTAAAGGCTGTCAGTTGGGTAGCGCCGCTTTTTAAAATACATAATTTTTAAGAGGGCTCTCTGCGCTCGTTCTAAGTCCCGAAAGTGTGTTTTATAAGTGCCTCCCCAAACCGGGATACAATATGTTATTATTGATTGCACCAAGGCAATGTAGATAGATATTGTTAAGAAGGTTGTTAGGAGGATGAATAGTGTCCAACGGGTTATTTGGGACTACATGTCTTAACGTCTTAAACATCCATATGAATTTTCTAATTCTCCCACTCAAGTGCTCTATATGCTGATACCACGACAACCTTTGATCTATTAGCACTCCGAGGTACTTTGTGTAACTGACCTTATTTATGATTGGGCAGTTACAATTTGGATAGGAAGTGCTATTACCACAGTCATGTATTTTTATTTCAAAGTTTCCAGTTGGTTGACCTTTATTATAGATACTGAAACACATATAATTCGTTTTATTGGTGTTTAGAGTTAGGACATTATATTTTAGCCATTTAGATACCTTGACAAGTCCATTTTCAGCATATTTTTTTGTGGCTTCCCAAGATTATTAAGTCGTTTAGTTGGAATTTAACTAATATTTTTTTATTAATGCAAAGAATAGAATTAGCTTTTACCTAGGTGTAATAATTCCAGTGGATTAAAACAACTTAGTTTTGAATATTTAAGCATTCGAGATTTTTCCGATGATAAATACTAAAATATGAATATCCTACAACTAGCATTCCGCCCGGGACTTCGTTCCCGCGGGAATTCCGGAAAATTATATATCCTATGTCCATCGGGGATATTGTAGCTTTCTAATAGTGAAAGTATTTTTCAAATCGGTACAGTAGTTTTGGAGCCTATTCAATGCAAACAATCAAGTCTTTCCTCTTTATAATATCAGTAATCTAGATAAGTGAAATATAGTTTGACTATTCTTATGACAGCGCTATTATTTTTTTTAGCAAAGTGGACATATTGCAACCACTGGATTCTGGACATTTGTTACTTAAACCTTTTGCATGTAATTGGAGATACCTTTAAGGTAAATTATTCAAGGTACGGTCTCAGTCTTCACCACTAGTAACTTGAGACATCAAACGTCAAAATATGTTTAAGGAATGCTTGAAATTGAACTGAGTCTTGAACATTTTTATACTAAGTTCAGTCTCAAGCACTCCAGATCCATACGTAATTTTAAAAAATAATTTTAATTGTTATTTATTTTAACACTCTAAGTAATACCTGATTTTACGATCTTAAATATAGCTTTGATGGTAATATTTCAGATCCATAAAAAATATTATGCAGATATTTTTAATAAAAATTGGTTTATTTAAATAATTATGTTAATTTACACTGTTAGAAACATTTTTCTTTAAAATAATAAAATAACCGATTGAACATCACAACAGGTATCAACAATTTACGGGCAATATTTTAAGCCAGTGAAAATTAAGGATATGAATCAATGCAATAAACAGACCAACTTTTCTAAGAGTTTGTAGGACCACATAAGGGCATAAATTTATTAATGATTATCCTTTTAGGGGACGAATCTACTTTAACAAAATATATATGGAACCCATATCGAAATCTTAAAAACATATCAGTTCCTCAGATCGGCTGATCGTCTTTGTATGGTAGGTTAAAAAAATAACGTGTAAGAATATTTTTATTATTTGTTTACATACTCTAGTGTCTTAACACAATCACAGATTCAAATCACAGAATAAAACTTACCTAGTTAAATATTTGTATATTATTACAATTTTTTCACTTATTATGACTTTGACACTAAGTACTATTTATTTTTTAGACACGATTTATCTTCACCTGCGCAGAAGATATTAAAATGCAAGTACTCAGGAAACATTCGTGACATTGTTTTTTTAAAAGATATCGATAAATCTCTCAAAAGTGTAATTTTAAATAAACACTGATATGACTCTGAATAACACCTCTTTTATTTTAAGTAAAGGGAGACAAGGGCAGATATCAATTAACATACAGTGTGCGTTCGTTCGTCACTGTTTCTTACCAATTTTTGTTATTCTTAAAAATATGTTTATCTACTTACGGTATTTCAGAAGAATTGGTTAGTATTTAGGTATAAAACGCTCATTCACGTAAAATGTTTGGGTTTGATATAATACCAACTTTGTTAATATAAATAGTTTGTTTTTGTAGTCTTTATTAAATTTCCTACATTTTCAAAGTTATTACAAATATAAACTCAAATCAAGACTGAATAGTATTTTTTTTTTACTTTAGAGTTCTTATAAACTTACCTAATAAATAATAGATATGTGTGCCGATGCTCATTTCTATACGCGACTGTACCACAACAAAAATGTATGTAGAACTTTGACTGTCATTTTTTATATATTATATGTATTTTATGACACAGACACCATATGCAAACTGTAGAACTATTTCAGAACTATTTTTTGACAAAAATTCCGACAGAAAAGAGTTAGCGGATATCGAGATTTTGTGATGAGTATGCTGGAATGACGTCAGCCCAGCATACTCACCGAGATACCCTCATATCTGTGGTTTCCCTGAAGCATTATTTTTGAGATTTGGCACAGGGGTAGAACTATTTCATAACTATTTTTTGAGATCAACAGCATATCGCTAGCTTCAGCCGTTCTTGGTGAGGATTCTGGAGTGACGTCTCAGTGTTCTTTATGAAATACCAGCTTATCGCCCGGGACTTCGTTCCCGTGGAGATTTAGGAAAATTAATGTAGACTTTGTGTTAATCCAGGGTGTCAGCTGCTTCCATACCACATCAAAATTAGTACAGCGCTTTGTGCTGTTATGATAAGAGCGGTTTTGCAATGAAAATGGAGTAACCTGATGCGCAGGCCTCTTTACAAAAAATACTTTAAACGACATATTAAAATAAAATTATAATAAATGAACGTTAAAACACACTCTGGAGAGATGGCTAGGTCACGTTAATCCTTTACAAAAAAATTACACCAAAAACTTGCTTTATCATGTTTTTATAACGAGTACATTATCTTAAAAAAGTATATATATATATATATATATATATATACTTACCTTTTATAATAGAAAATAATATTTTAAGCCATTCATGGCTTTGTATGTACATAAACGAATATCTATATTTTCATATACTGGGTGAAAACAAACCTCCTAGCTATATTCAAAATCCTGAACCAGTATCACTCAAAGAACACATTTATAAAAAAATTTTTTTTTATTGTTTTTCAATGGGAATAGTTCATTTTTTGCCTAAACGTAGACATTACTCCTACACCAGGCACGCGAGGGGTGCGGGTAGAGCTCAGGGGGTGCGCCCGAGTAGTGACTACATTTAGGAAAAAAAAAATTCCCCCCCCCCCCAAAAAAGAAAAAAAAAGTATTTAGTAAGTGATACTGGTTCAGGATTTTCAATAAAACTAGGAGGTTCTTTTTCAACCTGTATATGGCTTTGTATACATGCTAGTGAAAATAAGTACAAAGAATATAGGTCAAGGTTAGTTATTACCTTTTAATACAAGTGAAATTTTTAAGGCAATTCCTTTTTTCATTATAACACAAAGACGGTGCACTTTTCACACATCGGTTAGGAGCGATATCTTGAACACTTCTGACGTATTTATTTGTCTATTTCTGACCCAAAATAGAAAATGGTATATTTTATCAGGGCGCACAGATGGCAAAGGAACATCTTGATGTCTTGCTGGAGTTTTACGTAACTTTTTAGCCGGACCAGGTTACTGAGGAAGGCTCAATGATACGCAAATATTTGATGCTGTACTGATCCGACTTTCTGGTGTGTTAGGTGTTGGTGTTGGCTAGGCTAGGTGTTGGTGTGCTGAGAATACTATCACTTGGGCGACTACATTTTCTGGATAAGGATTTACCAGCTTTACGTAAATGTTTAGATGATATGGCAAGTTTAACATCGTATAATGGCATGTATTGCTGATCGTTTTTGCGACGCCACAAAAGCGAAGCATTTACTGTACACAAATCAATCATATGGAATAATATTCTTTTGTACCATTTACGTGATCGCAAATAAATTCGGTAAAACCCCAGCATTGAGTCAAGTAAATATACTCCTTCTATATGTTTATTGTATACGTCTATTGCTAGAGGAGATGTAAAGTTATATCATCTTCGTCCGACCAATCCGCATCGGATTCAAGTATGACAACTTGTTTCTTACGAAGAGAATGTGAAGGACGAGGCTCATATTCAATATCGGAATCGGCGACGAGACCGTCTTCGCTCATAGAACCATCTCCAGGTATTGGTAGAACATGCTTAGAACAGGCAGAAACGAGAAGGATTCATTCCTAGAAATAAAAAGAAAATATTTGAATGAATACGAAGCCATATTTGATGTTTCGTCTTTTATACCGAAATGCATATGACGCCAAATATGGCATAAGTAAAAACTAAGTCAAAAATCATCAAATGGAAATAAATTTAGATAAACTAATATTTATTTAATATAGCAGAATTTATAAATATGCAAATGTATATTTACTTGTCAATATTTTAAAATCACTTATAACTGCGCACAAATTTTTTCGATCTCAAATGGCCGGACGTGATAATTTATATTAATTGTTGAAAAGAAAATATTTATTTACCTTCACAAATATATGGTTTTCGTAATGTAATAGTCCTTCTAATCTTTAAACCGTGAATATTACTTATAAACAAATATTAAAATTATAAATCCATATATGGCTTTGTATGCGGTAAAGGGGAAAGGAAGAAGACTTGTTGTAAACCATCACAGACGGCTCTATCTGCTTCGGTTTGTTTATTTATTATCATATAACTGTAATTAGATTTTATTTATTTCACTTTTGATCGCGACTGTACATTTGTATGAAAATTAAATAGTCTTTTTCTCTAGAACGGAACACCTAGAAATTCAGATTTTTTTGATGATTATACTCGAGAAATTATCTAAGCAAGCAGATTTCCCTTATGTCGTCCTGTTTTCGAGATCCAGGTGGCTCAGGCTGTAGTGATGGACCCCAACGAATTATATCTTTTGAACGCGAGACCGGATAATTTTCTTATTTTGGCGTTTGTCCCGAGAAATTTTCTACGTAGCCAGATCTTCGCTACGTGGTTCCATCTCAGAGATACAAGTGTGGGTGTGGCCCAGCTGTAGTGACGTCACTGCAGCTGGGCCCCAAACAACACCCGATAACTTTTAAACGCGGCCCCGATAAATTTTGTTTTCTTTGCTAATCAGATACGTCAAATTTTGAGAAATTCTTGCTATAGTTTTCGATTGTGGCCCAGCTGTGGTGATGGACTCGCAATCCAAATCCAAACTAATGAAGAGGAAGAGGTTTAGCATTAAAATAAAACAATAAAAGAAGAAGGAAATGTCTATTTATGATAAAATAAAATATGATGTTTTATGAGATAAAATAATGTAATGTTTACGATATTATATTATAATAAATATAATAACAAACGATATTATAGGTAGTTTAATGTAACGAAATGTATCTAAATATAATGGAATGATATGTATAATTAAAATGAATTATTGCATGAAAAATGTATTAGGAAATAAAAGCAATTTGAATGTTTATGTTAAGTTAAAGTTTATCTTAAGTTAGGTAAGGATTTTTTCAGTTAGGTTACATTCACATTTTGAAAAGTACCAAGAGCTTAAAATCTTACTAAGTCAAATTACAAGCCCGGTAGGTTCAATTTCATAAAATGAAATAATAATAATACTATTATTTTCATAATATCAATAATTTGTCAATTCAATATGCTAGTGTCATATAAATATTATTATAAGAGTTATTAGCAATCCTGAAAACTAATTTTCTATATCATATCAGTCTTAGAAACTGCAGTTGTTGCGGGTGCACTCAGAAAGAATTCCTGCCCAAATATGATCCATCTTCATAATTGTCTCTATCTTTAGGTACCTACTTGCATCACAAGCACCTTTACTTAGTTCTTACCGGAATTTATTTCTTACATACATTTTGTCTTATCATCAATATACTTAATTTTTCTGTTGTGTTCACTCATATTCCAGTCTGAAATAGAAGTTCAGTTTTAAAAAAAAAACAGGAAAATAAGTGAGAGTAGGAAATATATAAAAAAGGAAAATGCAGGAAATATGGGTGTATGTGTATGTGGTCTTTGACCTTTATGGTCAAGATTGAAGTCAAGAGTTAACCCATCTTATAATAAAAAAATAAAAAGTAGGTAATATAAAACTGAGTCAGTCATCTTAGGTGCACTGGGTTAAAGTGATAGAATGGGCTAGTGTGGTCAGAGGGTCATGTTAGCAGCCCATTTTAAAACACAACGACCCAATGGTAAGATATTTACTTACTTGTGTATTTAGCTCGGAGATCTTTTTATTTCATTCAATCACATGGAACTGGCAACTACCCAGTGACTTTCTGTAAATTTTGCCCATTATCTAGGTTTGTCATGTTTATTTTAAATCCCAACATGGCATTATTTCTGGAACAGAAATAACACTTTATCTCAATTGTTTGTTTGAGAGAAACAACCATTAATTACTATCAATCTTATACAAAATTTGGGGCACAACACACAAAATGCAAAGAAAATCAGGATTATTTACCTTTTCTCTGCCTATTCCTACGATCCTAACAAATTTAATTTAAGAATTTAATAGTGATGTATCTACTACACACCTAGCCATGCTAGTGTTTAATTTCTCTTTGACATACATACATAGGTTCACGTCTTTGTTCGATTGCGGTAGGCAGAGACCACAGATTGCCACTTGCAACTATCCAAGCACACCTCTTTCACTTCTTCTCCATTCATAATTTGCTTCAGATACTCTTCGGATTCGGGTACTCCTAACACGGCCTTTTCTCAGTACATCGCCAATTTGGTCTAAGTTTTTCTCTTAGGGCGCCCTTCCAACCCTTTCAACTACATTCGCACTGTATATTTCTTTTGTCAATCTTCTTTCTTTCATTCTTTTCACACGTCCAAACCACCGCAACATTTCTCTCTCTATTCTTGTCACTATATCTTCTTTCATATCACATCGCTCTCGAATCTCGCTATTTCTCACCCTATTACTTAATTTCACACCACACATTCTTTCATTCGTCTTGGACTTAACGTAACCTTAAAATTAGTTTTTTTAATTTATCTCTTTTGGGGAAGGCAAAATAATCTTTTTGGTCGCTGGGTCATGTTAGGGACGGTTTTTATTTATTTATTTAGTGGAATACACAACACAACAGAAATATATATAAGTAAATAATGGAGACTACAAGAATGAAATTAAGTAGGTAGGTATTAGTTACAATGAGATATAATCAAGGGCAATTTTAACCTTTTTCTAAAAATAACCTATTTTTATACCGCTTTATCTTCAATGTATTCGTTCTGAATAAGTTCCTCTCATTCTCCAGCCGATAATGTTTTATTTGTACGGAGAAATATAACTTCGAGAAGCAGCAAAACTGAGCGGATAGACTGTATCAATTTAATTTTTTTATCAACACACTGTTATAAGTTAGTTTACTGCATAATTCACTATCGCTATTACACACTATACAACTTTTTAATGTAGAAAACAAAAATTCATTGCACAGTACGAGTACAAACCACTTTCCATAAATAAAAAAGTACTTTTTTTTTTTTTGTTAAATTTATCCCTTTCGGGAAAGGCAAAGGAAACTATGTCCATACAGCCATGTCTTCAGTGAAAAATCTTCTTTCTTCAACTTAACCTAAGCCCTAAGCTCCTCATGTTCTGCGTAAAACCGGATAGCGTCTGTTTTACGAAAACTGGCAGCGAGAAGCACAACCGCGAGGATCTTTGTCGGTACCAAACGGAGCAGAAACACTGTTATCACTTGAATTTTTCATCACTACACGAATTTTAGTCAATTTACTGCATAATACACTATCACTATTACACATTAAACAACTTTTTCACGCCGAAAACGAAAATTCAATTGACAAAGCAACCGCTCACGCCGAGTTCCCGCCAAAGCCCCATAAAAAAGTACTCTGTGCAAACCTCAGACCGGGTGACTGACATTAGTGACAGTGACAGGACAGACAGGGACGGACGGATCCTTTTTAGGGTTCCGTACCCAAAGGCTACAAAATGGGATCCTATTACTAAGGCTCCGCTGGTGCTGTCCGTCCGTCTGTCTGTCACCGGGCTGTATCTTATGAACCGTGATAGCTAGACCAACAAGGGTCTTCAACCTTTTAGAACTTAAGGGCCAAGAATATTTTGACTTTACTTCGGCGGGCCGCGACAAAAAGAAAATATTCCATGATCTTAAGTAATTAAAAAACAATAATAGTTTAAGTGTATTAAAATGTACAAACAGGTAATAAATTTAATAAAATTCAATCAGTGAGATATTTCACACTGATTCTTAACTAATTTGTCAATATGTGACGTTCCAGGGGCAAAGGGACCTTTTGGTCGGTATTTAGTTACGCATATCCCTGTAATCTGCAATTCATACGCTATTTAAATCCAAAAAGATTATCTTCGTACGATGTGTAGTAACGGAAATATTATTTTTTGAAAATATTCATCGAAATCATGCACTTTTAGGAAAAGGCAATTTTAGGTTAAAGGGCATGGAAAACTATGTTGTCATTGTAAGTTACATACGAGGAGCATTCTTTTAGCTTCCATTTCATAGAAAATAAAGCTAAAAATCTATATAACAGAGGACAAACTTGTTAATATTCTTGAACCATGCGTACTGAACGTTTTCCGGAAATTACATATTTCTTTGACTTAAATGTTATTTTTGCAAGGAAGTTTCTTACAAAAATATACCCCTCATGGACTTGTTTCTGTGACCAACTTCACCACAGCAAGTGCGCGTAGGTTTTTTACGTGTTTTGACCTGGAGACCACTGCAACTCGACGAAACATTTACCAATATCTCGGAAACTAAAACCCGCCATAAGGTACCTTTTCATATGGACATATCTGTCCCTATCGTGGTTGTTGCAATTATCAAACTGTTCTCAAGGTGACCATCGGTGATTTTTACCTTGGACTTCATTCGAGAAAATCATTGCTCGCCTTTTGCTCGCATATATAGGTACTGCCAAACAGATATGTCATTTTCAGTACATTATCTCTGATTTTAGGAAAATCAGAAACAGGGATGTAATTTGAATAAAACTCAAGCAATCCTGAATTAAATATCTTTCAAAGTAGAGTTGCGTTGCAGTAAAGTAAACGAAAAGCGATCGGTGTTTCACTATTCCGTTTCAGTAAAATCTATATTTTATTATTCCGACGTCAACTATGACGTCAACTATACGATCACCACACCGCGGAAATTTTCAAGATTTCCGCCGTGTGGTGATCGGTTGAGAATAACTCCACCCAATCTCTTTCCGTGGGTGTCGTAAGAAGCGACTAAGGAAACAAAAATGAGACCTGCCTCCTAGTAATCCATCTTAGGCAACGACACCTCAGTTTGTTTTCAATCTGAGGTGGCGTCTTATGGTCTCATGCGGTGTGGTAGGCTCTGTAAAGGGCCGTTTGGTTCGCAACTACCCTCCTACCGAAGTCCGACGCCAAACAGCTTGCTGTGTTCCGGTGTTCCGTCGATGCGTGGGAGTACCAGTGCCTTAATTGGCATTTTCTAGGTTAATTCGCTTCATCATCGACCTCACCTATGACCTTTGTCAAGATTGGGGTCAAGAGTTAACCCATCTCATAATAAAAAAAACAAAGATTTTGTATTTCTGTTGCCGTTATAACAACAAATACTAAAAAACAGAATAAAATAAATATTTAAGGGGGCTCCCATACCAAAAATGTGATTTTTTTGCCGTTTGTATAGAAGAGTCTGTCCGAGGCTGTCTCTCATAAACCGTGATAGTTAAACAGTTGACATATGTATTTCTATTGCCGCTTTAACAACCAATACTAAAAAATAGAATAAAATAAATACTTAAGGGGGCTGCCATGCAACAAACGTGACGGAACCCTTCGTATGTGAGTCTGACTCACACTTGGCCGGTTTTTTTCTTCAAAAAGTGGAGATAACACTAGAGATCTAGAGATGGGCAAATTATAATCGAAAAAATAAATATAAATAAACTTTAAAATTCGTAAAAATATTAATTTTAACTCACACTTATTAGTGATAAATATTGAAAGCGAAGTGTCAGGAACTCCTAACTTAACTTAAGAAAAGAAAATGTTACAGGAAACTTCTATTACTTTTGAGTATTTCATAAAGATTCGGTTTATTTGGTCTAGTTGTTAAATTTTCATCCCATGTGGAGCATAAAAAGAAACTTTTTTTTTCCATATTTCAATAAATATATTTTTTTGGGAAATGTCGTTTTTAATTCATCTTACCTACTTGGTACTATTTTATTTAACAGATGAGAATAATGACTTTCTGAAAGTGTTCCCGACAAAACTTATAAACGTTTTGTTATTGGAATTGTCTTAGACATTGTAAAAGAAATTCCATCAACACAAACTTGTAGCATACAAAAAAAAATGATTGCAAATCTCGCAAAGTAGAGCGTGACGTCGAGCCAGCGTACACACTGACAATAGTCTTTATTTGTTAGACTTTAGTGTAGTCTTTATTTGTTCCCCTTTAGGGGGAACTATTTATTTCATTTTTGCACTGATTGCGCTCTATTTATGGGCATAACCAAATGTGTACGCCCATTTTGTGTACGTTACCTTAACTGTCATCAGAATTTATATCAAACGCGGCTTCAAAAAATGGAACCTCATAACGTTCTGTCTACCCCGTGTCTTAAAATACGTTTGTATTACTCGTGTGATCAGAGTAATATAGAGGAGACCTATTCTCGGCATCGGATGGCTACTTAAACTGTTTCCAACATGGTTTGATAGCCAATATAACTTAAGCAAAGATCCAAATTCCTTTAATTCAAATAATGATATTTGTTGCTTAATTAATCGTGTAGGCATGATGCAATTAGTTCACAATTTCTTCGAGAATGTTATCGATATATTTTTGCACATCACCATAATACAGTTTTTTTTAATTATACACGTCAACTCAAGGGGAAACATGAACCAAGCTTGAACGCGCCCGTCTATGTCTATGGCTCCAAAACCGGAAGTCATAGTCCACGAATGAGAATGTGTGAGTGTATATGTAAACAAAAAACGAGGGCACAGAAAACGGAGGTGTACAAAAATTTAACGTTACAGTTTTATGAGTCGCTGTCAAATGCGCGGTCATGAAAAACGGGTGTGTACAAAAATGAGGTGTGCATGACGGAGGCAGGCAAAAGCAGTAGCGCAAATAATATGACCGGTCGCCGTCATGTACAGCAGCGTTTTTGGTGAACTGACTGGATTTAAAAAACTGGGGATCAAAAAACGGGAGTGTGCAAAGCGGGTGGCTCGTTTAAAGCGTGTGTACAAAGCAGGGACTCGGCTATTTCTACTGACCTTTATTTTTTTTTATTTAGTATTGGCAAAGGATTACATGAATGTACAGCCACTCTTTTTTTATATTTAACACTGGCAAAGGAGTAATTAATTATACAGCCACTTGTTAGGGTTCCGTATCCAAAGGGTGTATAAAGGGTGAGTTCGTCCGTTCGTCTGTCACCACTCACCAGGCTATATCTTATGAACTGATATAGCTAGACAGTTAAAATTTTCACAAATGATATATTTCTGTTATCGCTATAACAACAAAAAGCCAAATGCGAGTCGGACTCTGGCTCCCATACAAAACTTTGCATTTTTTCTACCAAAATACTCCCGAAGAATTATTGATTGCCTTTGGTGTTGGGTAAAGTTTCAGGCATTCTATTCTATTCATAAAAATGCACTTTATGAATAGGCATACCTATTCTTAAACTGGTAGCTAATCCAACACAATGCATGAATATGCCCATTTTCCATGCCTTTTATGGATGCTACACTGTGTCTAGCCGACGACGACGCGGTATCGGCATGGCAGGGGCAAGAAGACTGCTTTCGACACCCAGAAAGCTTTTCTAGAAGTTTATAGTTTAAGCTTGAAGCGCTCGTAACCCAGCGGCTCTCGCTAATCTCAACCGATCAGTGAGGTTAAGGGACGCACACAGAAGCAGGGAACCTGATGGGTGACCAAAAGAGGCAATTTATCACGAGCGTTTCCGTGCTTCGGAGGGCACGTTAAGCTGTCGGTCCTGGCTGTTGTCGATTGACTACAGTCGTTAAAACCAAGTCAGAGGCCATTGTGCGGTTTGAAAACTCTGACACCAGGGTTAGCCAAGTTCGTGTCATTCTTGAATATACCTACACGATAAGAAAAAGAAGATAGTTTAAGCTTTTGAAAAGCTCCAGCGATATCAGCTCGGAATCAATACCAGTGTTGGAACAATTTGTTCTTTTAATAACAGACAACAGCACGTCAGGTTACCATTTTCAATACGAATGTCGTCGCTATTACGTCCGAGATAAGGGCGATGTCAAGGACAACATGTATAGCCAGATGTGCTGCCGTGTCTACGACAGAATGAGTGAAATAGAAGATAGCCTTCCACGTTGAACTGGGAGTGCAAGTTAAACTTGAAAGTACCATCTGCCAACTCTTCCCGGGCATACTACAAAAGTCAGTAAGTAGGACGCGAAGGTTTTGTTGTATTATAGGTTTATAGGCGAGAGTCTGAAAACCTCTCACCTTTATTACATCATTGGTTCATCTAATAACCCTCAAAATTGTATGTCAAACGTGGCATCAAGTAGTTCTAAGACCCCTAATGCACTGCTTACCCCGATGGGTATTAAAGGCGTGAGCTTATGTATGTATGTATGAAGGGTAGAAGATACCCTCCGATGCTTTTAGTTCTCAAACCAAATCATTTTCTTTCAGGAATCAGTAAGTACTATTCAGTATCTAGTCATCTAGACAACCTCTAAAATGGAAAAAAAAACCTTTTGACTAAACTACTGAACAGATTTTGATGATTAGGGTGGCATTAGAAAGCAGATGATGTGTAGATTTGTTTTTTATGTCACTTCCTTACACCCTCCCAATTGGATTCCTAAAAAGACATTAGAACGGAATAAACATCATCGATGTTGTCATTTGACCTCTAAAATACGATAAGGGTCGAATCCAGCTGGCTTCCACATCTTAAAATACTCATTGTTGTATCCTCATGTGTCGTCTAAGAATATCTATATTTTTCAAATTGCCGCCCCGCTTAATCAGCAGTAGGTATCAGTAGAACCAGCAGTAGGTATTAGTAGAAATAGCCAAAACAAACAAGATTGCGGCCAATTTTAAAGATTTCTACAATTATTCGGGACAAAGACCGAGACGCTGTTATAGTAATTTAATTAGTTTTTGTTTCGTTTTACTCGTCACTAATAACAACCGAAAAAACACATCTGTCAACTCTGTTATTTGGCGCTATGTAAAACTATAGAGTGAGACAAAAAATCATTTTTTGTATGGACTTATCTTTGGTCTCTTTCTTTCTGACTGTACGCTTTTCGTGTGGAAAAAGCGGACCGTGGGAGGTCAGGGGGGCTACCACCTAAGCCGAGATCATAGAAAATTGTCTATGGTTGATCTTATTGGTACCATGTAAGGTCACGTGACTTATTTCGAAGTTGATTTTCCAAAGAATGAATGATGCCCATGCGTACCTATGCGTACCCCATAAAAACATTTTTTTGTAAATAAAGAATGAACTGATGTTTTTTTTTCGCCATCTTATCTCATGTTTATGTTCCATAAATATTGATATTTCTTATTCGTATACGAATATTCCTGAGCTTTCGGTGAACACCAGCGTATGTGGGCAACCACTACTACCTCAAGCTTGTCCAGCAGACTCAGCAGAGGAATAAAAGTGTCCAAAGTGATTTTTAGTCTCGAAGTATGAAGTGGTCTTGGATGCTGCTCGCATACTGATTCCTCGACTTCTCATCGAATACCTGTCATAATGTTTTTCAGCAGTATGAACATCCATATACCTGGAAGATATAGACTTTGCGGATGATCTCTGCCTACTCGCTACTTCACGAGAACACCTCCAGTCCAAGGCCGACGATCTTGCCAATGCTGCTGCTGAAGAGGGTCTGCGCATAAACGGTAATAAAACGAAAGACATGCGCCTTAATACCACTGATGCAACGCCTATCTATATAAACGGCAAAGCAGTCGAAATTGTGAAGCGCTTTACCTACCTAGGGAGCATTGTAGACCCTATGGGAGGTACAGAAGCTGATGTAGAAGCGCGTATCAACAAGGCAAGAGCCGCATACGCACAGCTTAAACCCGTTTGGACGTCATCAATAATCACACAAACAAAAATAAGAATATTCAACTCGAACGTCAAGTCAGTCCTCCTGTACGGATGCGAGACATGGCTCGTCAAGAATGACGTCACCAGCAAACTTCAGGTGTTCGTGAATGTTTACGTCGCATCCTGGGAATCTGTTGGCCACGAACCATCCCTAATGCAAGACTGTGGGAGCTAACTGACCAAAAACCAATGAGCAAGGAGATTCTTATAAGAAAATGGCGCTGGATTGGGCACGTCTTGAGGAGACCAAATAACCATCTGTCTAAACAAAGCCTTATATGGCAAGCTTGTGGTACAAGAAAGCCGGGCCGTCCCCGTACCACCTGGAGACGGTCAGTTGATAAAGAGGCTGCATCAACTGGTCTCAGTTGGAAAGACATCGAAGCTGCCGCCCAAAACAGAGAAGAGTGGAAATCCTTTCTGAGAGCCCTATGTCCCTGATGAGGGATAACAGGATTGCATGATGAACATCCATTGCAAGCTAAATATTACCCATTAGACAGATTGAAACTGTCCAAAAGCAAAGTGAAGTGATTCTACTGCAGAATACTGTTTGTCACAGACTACTTAGAAGGAAGATAGTTTTCTTAATTAATTTGGTGGATACCGGCACTGCACTGGACCACCCCTAACATGACCCACTGACCCCGCAAACTTGAGTTTTCCTAAGATGTCAGGACAAAGCCATCAAACTGATTCAATGAGCCTGAAATTTCACATGTGAGTGAGTGAAGAAATATAAGACGGTAAAACAGAACTTAGATACCACAAGCAAACTCAACTCCTCAATTTTTATCAAGTTACAAAATATATGCTTACGTTCCTTTTAATGTCTTTTCATTTTACATATTATTATATAAGAAATGGTGTGTGTCTATACCTAGCGGTGCCCCGTCACTGGGCAAAAATGAATGCAATTATAATTAGCTCTAGATTTGTTCCATAACGGTGATATGTTAGACGCACCGAAACAGTGATATACTGGAAAAAGTTCAGTGCATAATTGAAACAATGTGTTTTTGTTTTCAAAACCAATTTCTAGTTTTTCTTAGGAAAATGTCAGGTTCAGTTGTTATCTTGGAGATAGGCAGTGTTCTCTGGATAGGGAATCTAATAAGACAGCATAAATAAATATTTAAGAACTACTTAGTCAGTTAATTTTTGAATCGCTGCTTTCAAAACCCAATATATTTATTTCAACAATATCTTGAAAATTACTGAATGTACTTAGTTAATCTTTTAATATGTTGAAGTAAACAAACACATACTAGGTGTACTGAAGCCATTCATATTGCAGAGTGCATACATGTGGTAACCTCATGTGCGGCCCTCTGTACTTTAGTATATAACAATTCAAATTCAAAAATAACTAGACTTACCCTAGTACTTAAGAATAAAAATTTGAAATATTTGGAATAAAACAATTTTTTTTTAAATAAGTTTTTTAATTCATATATGCACTTTAATTCATTTTCCAAAACAAGTCTCAATTCGTAACCCAAATTTCACTGAAATAAAGAATTATGCACAAAATTAACAATATTATAATTTCAGTAAATAAATAAAATAAATAAATAAATATCTTTATTTCACTTTAAACAATTTAAAAGTAAGCGAGTCGCTAGTGTCTCCATTTAGGCTTTTCGCCTGTGTTTGGAGCCACCGCTCTTCGTGAGACCATTCTATTCTTAATTTTAAATCTATAGGTACTTATCACAAATTAACACAAAATAAAAATATCCCTACTAATATTATAAATGCGAAAGTAACTCTGTCTGTCTGTCTGTCTGTCTGTTACCTTTTCACGCCTAAACCGCTGAACCGATTTTGATGAATTTTGGTACAGAGATAGATTAGAGCCTGGGAAAGGACATAGGCTACATTTTATCCCACAGTTGGGCACGATATAACCTGTAGTCCACGCGGGCGGAGCCGCGGGCGGAAAGCTAGTATATCATAAATTCATAATGTTAGTAAAAGTTGAAAGAGAGTGTAAGTGTGTGTGAATGTGTGTGTGTGTGTGTTACGAGTGTTTATTAATGTAGGTATCCCTACTAATATTATAAATGCGAAAGTAACTCTGTCTGTCTGTCTGTTACCTTTTCACGCCTAAACCGCTGAACCGATTTTGATGAATTTTGGTACAGAGATAGATTAGAGCCTGGGAAAGGACATAGGCTACATTTTATCCCACAGTTGGGCACGATATAACCTGTAGTCCACGCGGGCGGAGCCGCGGGCGGAAAGCTAGTCTGATATATTCATATGTTATCTGAGGTGGAAGAGCCGCTGAAAGGCCAGCCCTACGACTATGTGTTGGGATCAGTAACAGTAAAATGAAATCGTCAGTGATTCAGTTCTCACCGTACCTACATGCCAGTCATGTTTCACAGCCTTGTAAAACGTGTGGCTCAGGCCAGCAGACCCACGGAACTTAAACAACGAATTTAGGTATTCTATGTATGCCAATATATAACACCTTCCTAGTGCCTATTGATGCCAAAAGAACCATATACAGGGTGTTAAGTAATTCGATCTTATCCTCTTGGGTGGTAAATAAGCCCATGAAACTGAACAACTTTCCCTAAGAACAAATGCCGAAATACAAAAAAAAAATTTTTACTTCCCATACAAATTGCATCAGCTGATAAATCATTTTGTATGGGAAGTCAAAAATTGTTTTCGGATAAGATCGAATTACTTAACACCCTGTATAGTGCCTTCATAGTTTAAGAAATATAGGTCATTGTTTGTGGGTTGCTTCAAGCGCTTTGGAGCTATAAAACAATCTTGGTGTGCCTGCTGGGCGGAGGGTTCAACGCAGCAGACCAAACATCATAGCAGGCACACCAAGATCGTTTTATAGCTCCGAAACGCTTGAAGCACTAGGTTGAAACTTTTTTCTCGATGGCACCAATGAAAGCATTTAAGCTTAGAACTAGTACCATGTCTCTAACTTTAGCCATTTCCGTGTACGAGAGGTGGGTCTGCTGAGCTGTTATCCATCCAGCAGTCCCACAAACAACGACCTTTATTTCTTAAACTATGATGGCACTAGATATTGTTCTTTTGGCATCAATAGGTACTAGGAAGGCATTATATATTGGCATACATAGAATACCTAAATTCATTGTTTAATTTCCGTGGGTCTGCTGGCCTGAGCTTGTGAAACGGGTAGAGCTTTCAAAGTATCACCGTTGTTTGTGAGCAATACTCCATACTCCACCTAAAATGAAAATAATAATAATAAAGCTTTATTCATTCCACATGCATTATCTAACATAACATTACATTGCAATTAAATTAAATCAAATCAATTAATATTATTAAAAATGCAAAGTTAATAAATGAAATTAAGTTAATTAAATTACTTTGTGTTCTTTTATTTAGATTCTTCATCATCTGTGGACCCTTTTGGGTAAAAGCCTCCTCCAAGTTATTCCACTCATCTCTATCTTTAGCAGCCTCCATCCATTGCTGGCCTGCTACTCTCGCTATCTAGTCGTCTGTTTGCTATGACATGAAAATGGATTTGGTTAATGAAAGTGGATTAATTGATTCTTATAAACTTAAATTATTCCTGGCTTAAAATATTAGGTATATTGTGTATTCAAAAGTAACTAAATGGAAAGTTAAAGCTATTGTAGAGTTAATGACGGGGTTTTAGTAACTAAAAACCCCGTCATTAACTCTACAATAGCTGTGCAAATCGTATCCAATGTTTGCAAGTTTTCTGACATGCCAACCTTGGTTTCAGCTTCAATTATACATTTTAAACATTCAAGTACAAGTTTGTTTATGTGGGTAATGTAATGTAATGTTATTGCAATTCGACCAGAATCACGTAGCAAAACATTTAATTTTATTTGGGTACTTACGGTTAATGTTTTTAAGCTCAATACTCCCGCCAGGGAGTATTATGTTCCTTGGTAATCCTACACACACACACTTCTTGGTAGGTCATCAAAGGTAGGTTATGGCAAGCGGTATTCTTTATTTATCCCAATCAGTCAATCCTTTTTTAGGAATATTATTATGGCGGTCACTGGGTCATGTTACGGGTGGCTCTGTCTTCAAAAGTTATGACAATTTTGCCAATGCCAAGATTGGAATCTACAAGAGATCACGGTGCAAACAATTCTATTCTATTCTTGTGCATATATGGGACTGTCTTTTTATGTAAGACAATTTTGCCAATGCCAATGTTGGAAACTAAAAGAGATCACGGTGCAAACAATTCTATTCTTGTGCATATATGGGTCTGTCTTTTTATGTAAGAAAATTTTGCCAATATCGAGGTTGGAAACTACAAGTGAACGCGGAAGAAAATTAAACAAACGGTAAATATTTTTGTTGTTGTCGTTTTTGATTCGCCTTACGATGACAGTCACAGACTATTTAGTTTATTGTTTTATTATTCGCATTGCGGCAGGCAAAGGTTAAGAATCATACAGCCTTGTCATCCTATGCAGTTTATGCGTTTTAATGTGACTGCACGACCGATGACCCATTTTTATTTTTTTAGTTGTTTTCAAAGTAAACAATAAAAATGTCCATAAATCAATGTTAAGGGTAATTAAAATTTAAACATACATTGAAAGGTAAATTATAAGAACAAAGTAAAATAATACTGCAGCATAACAGAACGCACAGCTAAGTAATTTGAATTTGATGTTCACGCAAAATATTGAAGTTGATTCAAAAGTTACCATGGTTTAGTAGCCGTCAAAATCAAAATCAATTTTTTTATTGAATTTTGGCGTACTAGTGTGAAAACAAATGAAAGAACGACTTTCTCATGATACTTGCAGTGCGTTTTGTTTTGCTGCAGTATTTAAATGTATTCGTTGTTTTTCATTACTTATTGATCTTTATTTTGATTAAATTAAAACTAAATGTTAATTTTTAATGTAATAATTATTTTTTTACCTTGAAAACAAAAAATAAATTGATGGGTTATAATATTAAAACGAATTGTCACTGTCACTGTGTCACTATTGAAAATGTTAAAATCAAGATGTTTTGAAGAAAATTGAGAAGTTTATTTTGTAATTGTAGCATAATTTAACAATATTTTTGAGTTTTTCGTGTAGTACGTGTAGTGGTGTTGAGTCGGAAGACGAATTCCACGTAAAACGTATACTGTTAAACTAACTACTAAAGGTTTCAAGACCAAGTAAGTTTTGTGGTGTTTTCCTATCGCCGTGGATGGAATTTCATCTAGAATCTTTTCTAAAGCAGACTTTCTGAGGCATGGAAAATATTATCGCCGCATTTTTTACGCAGCCATTGGTAAGATATGAGTTATCTATTGTAATATCATTGGTAATCTGCCTATCAATCTTCTGCAGAAGTTCTCGGAAGTTGTCATGGTTTTTTCTGTACTTAGAGATGTGTTGAAAATACCTTCAGTGGTAAAACGCAGGTAGGTAGTTATTCCAAAGTGTTGGTGAACTTATCTATTAGTTTTGTAGGCCTAACACAAAAATCTTAATATTGTTTTACTGAGATTGTTTGTTTGTTCTTCTTTCTTACAATTTCAAGTCAATATAATGGAGCCAAGCCAAAGTGTTATCAAATCTAACATACTTAATAATCATAATAAGCAAATATTATCATACCAACTTTTACATATACTTATCATTATTTATGAACGTACCTATGTCTGTTCTATGACACATTATTTCATCATCACACTATACCTATTCACTTACGTTCAGGCTTCACTCTGCCGGTCTTACAAGAAACAACTTAGAGCTGAGTGAAGCCGTTTTTCTACACACAACACTGCACAAACACACAAGTACGAATTGCTAGGACTTTGCAAATATTTCCTTTTAAAAGTTTTGAAGAAAACTTTAAAAGGAACCTAATGTAAACCTAAATGTGTCAACTCAATTCAAAATATCTTAACTTCATAGAACATTAAATGTTTCGACTGTCATAACATAACATCTTAGTGCTCCAAAGTCATCATCATCCTGACCTGCTAGCGGTGCTCCCTGCTGATCAACAGACGATGCTCTGGTTTATTACAACCATTAGAGTTTCTTTACTTGATGTTGGTAACTTTTTGCCTTTCCCTATTTTTATACTACTTGAAATACTCTGACATTAGCAAAATCACAAAAAATCAAAAATTGAATGAAATTTTTCTAATTAAGTACCTACTTATGTCAATAACATTTGTTTGAGTCTGTCTGTTTGCAAAGGTGCAGTCTTCCCCCGAAAAGAACAGACGGGAAACTTAAAGGTTGTTCTTTTTGTTTTTTCATTACTTCCTATTTTTAACTGATCTGTCTTACTATTTTATTTATTTTTTGTCTCCATCTTTTTATTTAGTTTTTCTATTTTGCTCATCTTCTGTTTGTGTTACCCAAAGATAATATCAACACTAGTATTTTCTGTTTACATTCTTTGTGTTGTAATGTCTGAAGTCATTTTTTTTTTTTTATAAAAAACTAGCTTTTCACCCGGGACTTCGTTCCCGTGGGAATTTTCCCGTCAATTTTCCAATGTTTTTAATAGTTATTCTGCTATTCGGGATGGAGAGAAATACAACAAATCAAAAACCATGGAAACCGGTCCAGCCGATCTTGAGTTATAAGTGGTGTAACTAACACGACTTTGTTTTATATATTTAGATGGGTTCGCTCTTGACCACAATCTAGCTTAGGGAAAAGATGTGGTCGAGGATGTAGCGAACTCACCCAGAAGAAGCCTATTCACTCGTACTTTAAAGATATTTGGGTTGTATGAACTCGGAAATACAGACACCGGCAGGGAATTCCACTCCTTGGCAGTGCGCAATATAAAAGATGAAGAATAGCGCTCAGTACGTATCCGAGGGATCTTGACAAGATTAGGGTGATACCCGCAGTGCATCTGGATGTCCGATGGAAAAAAGGGGCAGGCGGAATGAGCCAATGCAGCCTCTGAGCACAGTCTCTGAAGTACATCTTATAAAAAACACATTTAGACTTCTTTTTTTACAATATGTTATTTCATTCTGAAGGAGATGAAGTTTTCCCAGTTATATTAAATAAGATGAAAAGAATTAATTAATCTGCTTTCATTAACTTAATTTATTTCCAGGTGAAGTGAGTCATCTTAGGTTTTGTAAAGCATGTGCAAAGTAAGCTTTTAAAAGATGACTGGCAAGCTTGACACTTTGGACCGGCCCTGCATTGTATGGCGCGCAGTATAAATCAGAGCTCAGCTTAAATTGGTAGTGTAAAGCGTGACCTGCTCTTGACTGTACGTTAGTGACAGCGCCGCAACAACACCGCGGTCCTATGTCAACATTGACAACGCCTTAGGGCGAGCAATTCTTAACGCGGGACCCTCGCGCAATCAAAGTGAAGTTTCAGCGTGAGCCGAGCGCGAGTTTGTCGTTATCGTGGTAAAGCTGCTGAGAAAAAAAAAACGAACTTTCTCAGGGATGTGGCTGCCTTTCATTAAGATAATTCTTCACGAACACAACTACTGCCATGTATGTACACTGAGAACACCGTCAATGATATGATAATTAATATTGTTGGAAGACTACCAATCAAACCAACATAATAACTTTGATTTATTGTGTATTGGGAACTTCCTAATAGAGTTACATGATTTTAACTAGTTGACAGTAAAGATACATAGTAAAAGGCTCTAGCACCAATCAAAAACTGAATGTATAATTTTTGGAATGATGGGTATTCGAATAAGAACAAAACTGAGAATGATGAAGATGGTTGAGAATAAGATGTATAGAGCCTGTTACAAGGACTTTGTTTGGAAAATGAGTGATACCTGATATAATAAGATTAACATGTATAATATATGAATAAAAAAACTTGTTCCACATAATTTTATTTTATTCCAATAAATTCTCCCAATAAAGCACCTAGTAAACTAAAAATCCAACTGTCATAATTCATCCAAGAAAAAAACTGTTGAAAATAAATACAGAACTTTCTCCGGAATGTCCGCAGTCTCTTATAGGTGAAAATCACTTGTTGGAAGGTGCATTAGCATTACGTCTTGTGTATACTGATGAAGTCGAAGAGTTGAGTTTCCTCATGGTATCTAGAAGTTCCTTCAGGTGTTTATCCCATCATTTTCTATCTTCACTCACATGTACAAACAAAAATAAAAATTCGGGCACATTGAATCAATTTTGTGACTTTTTCCAGACATCTTAACTGTCTGCTGGGAAGAAAACTCAAGTTTGCAGTGGGTCTTTACTGTGCCAGTAGCCACTAAATTGATAAGGAAGATTATGTTTCTCCACAACATAAAGACTTCTTCTGCAATCAAATTGCTTTTGTATAGTTTCAGTCTGTCTAATGGGTAATATTAAGTTTTTATCTAGTAGTGGTTGCCCTCAAAAGTACTTAATCACCAACAGATTTTTGTTTTCGCCAAAAAGATTATTGTGATTACTGTAAAAACTTCAAATGTTTATCTCCACAGCAAGTTACAATGACAAGAGCCAAGGAGTTTACAAGACTACATACTCTTTGATACAAGAGCGAGATGTGAAATGAGATGGAAGGATGGGAAACATCACGCGGGAAAATTTAAAATACATACAAAAACAAAACTCAAAATTACGAAAAAAAAAAATTTTTGTTTTCGAAGGTTTTCTTTCTTAGTTTATATACAAAATGACTTTCTAACAACAAATTTACAAATTATGTATTTTATTAAGCCGCTAAATAATGTTTTTCAAAGGAAAACTTGCGATGTTGACGCCGGAGGGGTCGCCTACTTCAAAAGCGTGATAATCAATTTCCATAGAGTCGGAAAATCCTTACATGGTACCAATTGTTTCATAAGAAAAAAAGAGTACGCATGAGATCGTTCATTCTTTCAAGCTTCGACTTAGACGGCCTGTCACGTGACGTGTCATGGCAGGCCAAAGTGAGATTTAATCAAATTTTGTCTTATGCTTCGTATGCTTCAAGATCTTTGAGAGCTTTGGGAACCCAAATTATATTTTTCTGACTTCTTATAGATTTCTTATATCCATATTTAAGATCCCCGACGTCATTCATTCTTATATTTTTCTCACTAGTTCGCAAACAATGCGTCCCCATGGTACCAATTGAATCAGCTTCCTTCCGTCAGCATCAAAATCAACGCGTCAAATTCACGCAAGAACGGTGGTAGCCTCCCAGTGAAAATAGTATCAGCCTCACTATCAATCAAGTACAATGACAGATGCTTTACTGTGTACGGGTATAGTTAAAGGCCGTATTACACTACACTGAACCTAATGAGGGGTTTTCATTTTGACAGTTCTTAAGAAAAAAACAAGTTTCATAATGTTGACAACAGATGGCACTGCACTGGAGTCTTATGTCAATGTCAAGTCACGTTTAATTCACACAACGAACACGTAATTTCACTTTTAAAAATCTGTTTTGTTTTTTTGAGAAAACAAAACAATGTTGCAAGACCGAGGGCAATTTCCTATTTCATAGGCAATTTTTTTTTGAGAAACTGCGAATATATTGAAATGTGTGAAATATGGTGTGATGATCTCTACCAGTTATTGCAAGGGGATAGTATCCTTCAGTGAACAGATGCAATACGAGTTTTTCCGATTAACACTTTTTATGCTGGATAGGACAATTTTTGCGAAAGCTCGGATCTAGTCTGGCAAGACTGTAATCTACTCTTTTCAGCCTGTGACAGTAACTAACTCTTTGCAGTCTGCATTGCATTCGCTTTGTTTGTTGTGTGAGTTTTGTATTTCTGCATTTTGGTGATTTTTCAACGACTTCCTGCTTTTCTCTACAAATTCTTTTAAATTGGTTTTGACATAATACTCGATATGCGCGCCATCTATTGGCGTCATAAGTAATAACTTTTTTTTTAAATGTCTTCTTGAAAAGCCCTCATTAGGGTAGTAAGGGTCCTAATTAGGGCCCTGACTTATTACACTACACTGAATCGTGCTCTGACTTATTCTTTAACATGGACGCCGAGAGAGCTAGATAGATCCATCTGATCTCCCTAATTAGGGAGCCTAACTCTCTAAGTCTTATTTACACTTGCCCGATTTAGGGAAAGTTTGCTTAGGTTCAGTGCAGTGTAATACGGCCTTTAGAACTAGTAAAGAGCGAGTGTAACATATGCATTAACCAGGATAGCTACCACCAAGCGAAGCTGGGGGGCTACCACCTAAGCCGAGATCATAGAAAATTGTCTATGGTTGATCATATTGGTACCATGTAAGGTCACGTGACTTATTTCGAAGTTGATTTTCCAAAGAATGAATGATGCCCATGCGTACCTATGCGTACCCCATAAAAACATTTTTTTGTAAATAAAGAATGAACTGATGTTTTTTTTTCGCCATCTTATCTCATGTTTATGTTCCATAAATATTGATATTTCTTATTCGTATACGAATATTCCTGAGCTTTCGGTGAACACCAGCGTATGTGGGCAACCACTACTACCTCAAGCTTGTCCAGCAGACTCAGCAGAGGAATAAAAGTGTCCAAAGTGATTTTTAGTCTCGAAGTATGAAGTGGTCTTGGATGCTGCTCGCATACTGATTCCTCGACTTCTCATCGAATACCTGTCATAATGTTTTTCAGCAGTATGAACATCCATATACCTGGAAGATATAGACTTTGCGGATGATCTCTGCCTACTCGCTACTTCACGAGAACACCTCCAGTCCAAGGCCGACGATCTTGCCAATGCTGCTGCTGAAGAGGGTCTGCGCATAAACGGTAATAAAACGAAAGACATGCGCCTTAATACCACTGATGCAACGCCTATCTATATAAACGGCAAAGCAGTCGAAATTGTGAAGCGCTTTACCTACCTAGGGAGCATTGTAGACCCTATGGGAGGTACAGAAGCTGATGTAGAAGCGCGTATCAACAAGGCAAGAGCCGCATACGCACAGCTTAAACCCGTTTGGACGTCATCAATAATCACACAAACAAAAATAAGAATATTCAACTCGAACGTCAAGTCAGTCCTCCTGTACGGATGCGAGACATGGCTCGTCAAGAATGACGTCACCAGCAAACTTCAGGTGTTCGTGAACAAATGTTTACGTCGCATCCTGGGAATCTGTTGGCCACGAACCATCCCTAATGCAAGACTGTGGGAGCTAACTGACCAAAAACCAATGAGCAAGGAGATTCTTATAAGAAAATGGCGCTGGATTGGGCACGTCTTGAGGAGACCAAATAACCATCTGTCTAAACAAAGCCTTATATGGCAAGCTTGTGGTACAAGAAAGCCGGGCCGTCCCCGTACCACCTGGAGACGGTCAGTTGATAAAGAGGCTGCATCAACTGGTCTCAGTTGGAAAGACATCGAAGCTGCCGCCCAAAACAGAGAAGAGTGGAAATCCTTTCTGAGAGCCCTATGTCCCTGATGAGGGATAACAGGATTGCATGATGAACATCCATTGCAAGCTAAATATTACCCATTAGACAGATTGAAACTGTCCAAAAGCAAAGTGAAGTGATTCTACTGCAGAATACTGTCTGTCACAGACTACTTAGAAGGAAGATAGTTTTCTTAATTAATTTGGTGGATACCGGCACTGCACTGGACCACCCCTAACATGACCCACTGACCCCGCAAACTTGAGTTTTCCTAAGATGTCAGGACAAAGCCATCAAACTGATTCAATGAGCCTGAAATTTCACATGTGAGTGAGTGAAGAAATATAAGACGGTAAAACAGAACTTAGATACCACAAGCAAACTCAACTCCTCAATTTTTATCAAGTTACAAAATATATGCTTACGTTCCTTTTAATGTCTTTTCATTTTACATATTATTATATAAGAAATGGTGTGTGTCTATACCTAGCGGTGCCCCGTCACTGGGCAAAAATGAATGCAATTATAATTAGCTCTAGATTTGTTCCATAACGGTGATATGTTAGACGCACGGAAACAGTGATATACTGGAAAAAGTTCAGTGCATAATTGAAACAATGTGTTTTTGTTTTCAAAACCAATTTCTAGTTTTTCTTAGGAAAATGTCAGGTTCAGTTGTTATCTTGGAGATAGGCAGTGTTCTCTGGATAGGGAATCTAATAAGACAGCATAAATAAATATTTAAGAACTACTTAGTCAGTTAATTTTGAATCGCTGCTTTCAAAACCCAATATATTTATTTCAACAATATCTTGAAAATTACTGAATGTACTTAGTTAATCTTTTAATATGTTGAAGTAAACAAACACATACTAGGTGTACTGAAGCCATTCATATTGCAGAGTGCATACATGTGGTAACCTCATGTGCGGCCCTCTGTACTTTAGTATATAACAATTCAAATTCAAAAATAACTAGACTTACCCTAGTACTTAAGAATAAAAATTTGAAATATGTATTTGGAATAAAACAATTTTTTTTTAAATAAGTTTTTTAATTCATATATGCACTTTAATTCATTTTCCAAAACAAGTCTCAATTCGTAACCCAAATTTCACTGAAATAAAGAATTATGCACAAAATTAACAATATTATAATTTCAGTAAATAAATAAAATAAATAAATAAATATCTTTATTTCACTTTAAACAATTTAAAAGTAAGCGAGTTGCTAGTGTCTCCATTTAGGCTTTTCGCCTGTGTTTGGAGCCACCGCTCTTCGTGAGACCATTCTATTCTTAATTTTAATTTTAAATCTATAGGTACTTATCACAAATTAACACAAAATAAAAATATATATCATAAATTCATAATGTTAGTAAAAGTTGAAAGAGAGTGTAAGTGTGTGTGAATGTGTGTGTGTGTGTGTGTTACGAGTGTTTATTAATGTAGGTATCTGATATATTCATATGTTATCCGAGGTGGAAGAGCCGCTGAAAGGCCAGCCCTACGACTATGTGTTGGGATCAGTAACAGTAAAATGAAATCTTCAGTGATTCAGTTCTCACCGTACCTACATGCCAGTCATGTTTCACAGCCTTGTAAAACGTGTGGCTCAGGCCAGCAGACCCACGGAACTTAAACAACGAATTTAGGTATTCTATGTATGCCAATATATAACACCTATTGATGCCAAAAGAACTATATACAGGGTGTTAAGTAATTCGATCTTATCCTCTTGGGTGGTAAATAAGCCCATGAAACTGAACAACTTTCCCTAAGAACAAATGCCGAAATACGAAAAAAAATTTTTACTTCCCATACAAATTGCATCAGCTGATAAATCATTTTGTATGGGAAGTCAAAAATTTTTTTCGGATAAGATCGAATTACTTAACACCCTGTATAGTTGCCTTCATAGTTTAAGAAATATAGGTCATTGTTTGTGGGTTGCTTCAAGCGCTTTGGAGCTATAAAACAATCTTGGTGTGCCTGCTGGGCGGAGGGTTCAACGCAGCAGACCAAACATGATAGCAGGCAGGCACACCAAGATCGTTTTATAGCTCCGAAACGCTTGAAGCACTAGGTTTGAAACTTTTTTCTCGATGGCACCAATGAAAGCATTTAAGCTTAGAACTAGTACCATGTCTCTAACTTTAGCCATTTCCGTGTACGAGAGGTGGGTCTGCTGAGCTGTTATCCATCCAGCAGTCCCACAAACAACGACCTTTATTTCTTAAACTATGATGGCACTAGATATTGTTCTTTTGGCATCAATAAGTACTAGGAAGGCATTATATATTGGCATACATAGAATACCTAAATTAATTGTTTAATTTCCGTAGGTCTGCTGGCCTGAGCTTGTGAAACGGGTAGAGCTTTCAAAGTATCACCGTTGTTTGTGAGCAATACTCCATACTCCACCTAAAATGAAAATAATAATAAAGCTTTATTCATTCCACATGCATTATCTAACATAACATTACATTGCAATTAAATTAAATCAAATCAATTAATATTATTAAAAATGCAAAGTTAATAAATGAAATTAAGTTAATTAAATTACTTAATGTTCTTTTATTTAGATTCTTCATCATCTGTGGACCCTTTTGGGTAAAAGCCTCCTCCAAGTTATTCCACTCATCTCTATCTTTAGCAGCCTCCATCCATTGCTGGCCTGCTACTCTCGCTATCTAGTCGTCTGTTTGCTATGACATGAAAATGGATTTGGTTAATGAAAGTGGATTAATTGATTCTTATAAACTTATTAATTATTCCTGGCTTAAAATATTAGGTATATTGTGTATTCAAAAGTAACTAAATGGAAAGTTAAAGCTATTGTAGAGTTAATGACGGGGTTTTAGTAACTAAAAACCCCGTCATTAACTCTACAATAGCTGTGCAAATCGTATCCAATGTTTGCAAGTTTCCTGACATGCCAACCTTGGTTTCAGCTTCAATTATACATTTTAAACATTCAAGTACAAGTTTGTTTATGTGGGTAATGTAATGTAATGTTATTGCAATTCGACCAGAATCACGTAGCAAAACATTTAATTTTATTTGGGTACTTACGGTTAATGTTTTTAAGCTCAATACTCCCGCCAGGGAGTATTATGTTCCTTGGTAATCCTACACACACACACTTCTTGGTAGGTCATCAAAGGTAGGTTATGGCAAGCGGTATTCTTTATTTATCCCAATCAGTCAATCCTTTTTTTAGGAATATTATTATGGCGGTCACTGGGTCATGTTACGGGTGGCTTCTGTCTTCAAATTTTGCCAATGCCAAGATTGGAATCTACAAGAGATCACGGTGCAAACAATTCTATTCTATTCTTGTGCATATATGGGTCTGTCTTTTTATGTAAGACAATTTTGCCAATGCCAATGTTGGAAACTAAGAGATCACGGTGCAAACAATTCTATTCTTGTGCATATATGGGTCTGTCTTTTTATGTAAGAAAATTTTGCCAATATCGAGGTTGGAAACTACAAGTGAACGCGGAAGAAAATTAAACAAACGGTAAATATTTTTGTTGTTGTCGTTTTTGATTCGCCTTACGATGACAGTCACAGACTATTTAGTTTATTGTTTTATTATTCGCATTGCGGCAGGCAAAGGTTAAGAATCATACAGCCTTGTCATCCTATGCAGTTTATGCGTTTTAATGTGACTGCACGACCGATGACCCATTTTTATTTTTTTAGTTGTTTTCAAAGTAAACAATAAAAATGTCCATAAATCAATGTTAAGGGTAATTAAAATTTAAACATACATTGAAAGGTAAATTATAAGAACAAAGTAAAATAATACTGCAGCATAACAGAACGCACAGCTAAGTAATTTGAATTTGATGTTCACGCAAAATATTGAAGTTGATTCAAAAGTTACCATGGTTTAGTAGCCGTCAAAATCAAAATCAATTTTTTTATTGAATTTTGGCGTACTAGTGTGAAAACAAATGAAAGAACGACTTTCTCATGATACTTGCAGTGCGTTTTGTTTTGCTGCAGTATTTAAATGTATTCGTTGTTTTTCATTACTTATTGATCTTTATTTTGATTAATTTAAAACTAAATGTTAATTTTTAATGTAATAATTATTTTTTTACCTTGAAAACAAAAAATAAATTGATGGGTTCTAATATTAAAACGAATTGTGACTGTCACTGTGTCACTATTGAAAATGTTAAAATCAAGATGTTTTGAAGAAAATTGAGAAGTTTATTTTGTAATTGTAGCATAATTTAACAATATTTTTGAGTTTTTCGTGTAGTACGTGTAGTGGTGTTGAGTCGGAAGACGAATTCCACGTAAAACGTATACTGTTAAACTAACTACTAAAGGTTTCAAGACCAAGTAAGTTTTGTGGTGTTTTCCTATCGCCGTGGATGGAATTTCATCTAGAATCTTTTCTAAAGCAGACTTTCTGAGGCATGGAAAATATTATCGCCGCATTTTTTACGCAGCCATTGGTAAGATATGAGTTATCTATTGTAATATCATTGGTAATCTGCCTATCAATCTTCTGCAGAAGTTCTCGGAAGTTGTCATGGTTTTTTCTGTACTTAGAGATGTGTTGAAAATACCTTCAGTGGTAAAACGCAGGTAGGTAGTTATTCCAAAGTGTTGGTGAACTTATCTATTAGTTTTGTAGGCCTAACACAAAAATCTTAATATTGTTTTACTGAGATTGTTTGTTTGTTCTTCTTTCTTACAATTTCAAGTCAATATAATGGAGCCAAGCCAAAGTGTTATCAAATCTAACATACTTAATAATCATAATAAGCAAATATTATCATACCAACTTTTACATATACTTATCATTATTTATGAACGTACCTATGTCTGTTCTATGACACATTATTTCATCATCACACTATACCTATTCACTTACGTTCAGGCTTCACTCTGCCGGTCTTACAAGAAACAACTTAGAGCTGAGTGAAGCCGTTTTTCTACACACAACACTGCACAAACACACAAGTACGAATTGCTAGGACTTTGCAAATATTTCCTTTTAAAAGTTTTGAAGAAAACTTTAAAAGGAACCTAATGTTAACCTAAATGTGTCAACTCAATTCAAAATATCTTAACTTCATAGAACATTAAATGTTTCGACTGTCATAACATAACATCTTAGTGCTCCAAAGTCATCATCATCCTGACCTGCTAGCGGTGCTCCCTGCTGATAAACAGACGATGCTCTGGTTTATTACAACCATTAGAGTTTCTTTACTTGATGTTGGTCACTTTTTGCCTTTCCCTATTTTAATACTACTTAAAATACTCTGACATTAGCAAAATCACAAAAAATCAAAAATTGAATGAAATTTTTCTAATTAAGTACCTACTTATGTCAATAACATTTGTTTGAGTCTGTCTGTTTGCAAAGGTGCAGTCTTCCCCCGAAAAGAACAGACGGGAAACTTAAAGGTTGTTCTTTTTGTTTTTTCATTACTTCCTATTTTTAACTGATCTGTCTTACTATTTTATTTATTTTTTGTCTCCATCTTTTTATTTAGTTTTTCTATTTTGCTCATCTTCTGTTTGTGTTACCCAAAGATAATATCAACACTAGTATTTTCTGTTTACATTCTTTGTGTTGTAATGTCTGAAGTCATTTTTATTTTTTTTTATAAAAAACTAGCTTTTCACCCGGGACTTCGTTCCCGTGGGAATTTTCCCGTCAATTTTCCAATGTTTTTAATAGTTATTCTGCTATTCGGGATGGAGAGAAATACAACAAATCAAAAACCATGGAAACCGGTCCAGCCGATCTTGAGTTATAAGTGGTGTAACTAACACGACTTTGTTTTATATATTTAGATGGGTTCGCTCTTGACCACAATCTAGCTTAGGGAAAAGATGTGGTCGAGGATGTAGCGAACTCACCCAGAAGAAGCCTATTCACTCGTACTTTAAAGATATTTGGGTTGTATGAACTCGGAAATACAGACACCGGCAGGGAATTCCACTCCTTGGCAGTGCGCAATATAAAAGATGAAGAATAGCGCTCAGTACGTATCCGAGGGATCTTGACAAGATAAGGGTGATACCCGCAGTGCATCTGGATGCCCGATGGAAAAAAGGGGCAGGCGGAATGAGCCAATGCAGCCTCTGAGCACAGTCTCTGAAGTACATCTTATAAAAAACACATTTAGACTTCTTTTTTTACAATATGTTATTTCATTCTGAAGGAGATGAAGTTTTCCCAGTTATATTAAATAAGATGAAAAGAATTAATTAATCTGCTTTCATTAACTTAATTTATTTCCAGGTGGAGTGAGTCATCTTAGGTTTTGTAAAGCATGTGCAAAGTAAGCTTTTAAAAGATGACTGGCAAGCTTGACACTTTGGACCGGCCCTGCATTGTATGGCGCGCAGTATAAATCAGAGCTCAGCTTAAATTGGTAGTGTAAAGCGTGACCTGCTCTTGACTGTACGTTAGTGACAGCGCCGCAACAACACCGCGGTCCTATGTCAACATTGACAACGCCATAGGGCGAGCAATTCTTTGCGCGGGACCCTCGCGCAATCAAAGTGAAGTTTCACCGTGAGCCGAGCGCGAGTTTGTCGTTATCGTGGTAAAGCTGCTGAGAAAAAAAAATTCGAACTTTCTCAGGGATGTGGCTGCCTTTCATTAAGATAATTCTTCACGAACACAACTACTGCCATGTATGTACACTGAGAACACCGTCAATGATATGATAATTATTATTGTTGGAAGACTACCAATCAAACCAACATAATAACTTTGATTTATTGTGTATTGGGAACTTCCTAATAGAGTTACATGATTTTAACTAGTTGACAGTAAAGATACATAGTAAAAGGCTCTAGCACCAATCAAAAACTGAATGTATAATTTTTGGAATGATGGGTATTCGAATAAGAACAAAACTGAGAATGATGAGGATGGTTGAGAATAAGATGTATAGAGCCTGTTACAAGGACTTTGTTTGGAAAATGAGTGATATCTGATATAATAAGATTAACATGCATATATGAATAAAAAAACTTGTTCCACATAATTTTATTTTATTCCAATAAATTCTCCCAATAAATCACCTAGTAAACTAAAAATCCAACTGTCATAATTCATCCAAGAAAAAAACTGTTGAAAATAAATACAGAACTTTCTCCGGAATGTCCGCAGTCTCTTATAGGTGAAAATCACTTGTTGGAAGATGCATTAGCATTACGTCTTGTGTATACTGATGAAGTCGAAGAGTTGAGTTTCCTCATGGTATCTAGAAGTTCCTTCAGGTGTTTATCCCATCATTTTCTATCTTCACTCACATGTACAAGCAAAAATAAAATTCAGGCACATTGAATCAATTTTGCGACTTTTTCCAGACATCTTAACTGTCTGCTGGGAAAACTCAAGTTTGCAGTGGGTCTTTACTGTGCCAGTAGCCACTAAATTGATAAGGAAGATTATGTTTCTCCACAACATAAACACTTCTTCTGCAATCAAATTGCTTTTGTGTAGTTTCAGTCTGTCTACTGGGTAATATTAAGTTTTTATCTAGTAGTGGTTGCCCTCAGAAGTACTTAATCACCAACAGATTTTCGTTTTCGCCAAAAATATTATTGTTGTGATTACTGTAAAAACTTCAAATGTTTATCTCCACAGCAAGTTACAATGACAAGAGCCAAGGAGTTTACAAGACTACATACTCTTTGATACAAGAGCGAGATGTGAAATGAGATGGAAGGATGGGAAACATCACGCGGGAAAATTTAAAATACATACAAAAACAAAACTCAAAATTACGAAAAAAAAAATTTTAGTTTTGGAAGGTTTTCTTTCTTAGTTTATATACAAAATGACTTTCTAACAACAAATTTACAAATTATGTATTTTATTAAGCCGCTAAATAATGTTTTTCAAAGGAAAACTTGCGATGTTGACGCCGGAGGAGTCGCCTACTTCAAAAGCGTGAAAATCAATTTCCATAAAGACGGAAAATCCTTACATGGTACCAATTGTTTCAGAAAAAAAAAGAGTACGCATGGGATCGTTCATTCTTTCAAGCTTCGACTTAGACGGCCTGTCACGTGACGTGTCATGGCAGCCCAAAGTGAGATTTAATCCAATTTTGTCTTATGCTTCGTATGCTTCAAGATCTTTGAGAGCTTTGAGAACCCAATTTATATTTTTCTGACTTCTTATAGATTTCTGATATCCATATTTAAGATCCCCGACGTCATTCATTCTTATATTTTTCTCACTAGTTCGCAAACAATGCGTCCCCATGGTACCAATTGAATCAGCTTCCTTCCGTCAGCATCAAAATCATCGCGTCAAATTCACGCAAGAACGGTGGTAGCCTCCCTGATGCTGAACGTATGATGTACAAATCATGTACATTGCTGTGTTTGGTTCATGTCGATAATCAAGGTCTCCTTATAAAGAAGCAATTGACAACATTCCATTCGTTCACCTATCATCAGCTTCGCTTAGGTGGTAGCACAGACTTCCAATATTATTTACTGTATATTATAAGTCTGTGGGTGGTAGCCCCCCCCCCCCCTGTAGTCCATGTGATGTGACGCGGGCGGAATTTTCGCAACGATCGTACAAATTGTATGGGAATTTGTATATCATGAAAAAAGTTGTTCTTCTTCTCATCTCGTTGAGTTTTTATTAATCTTTTATTTTTTTCTCAGCCCTTAAGATGATTTATTTAAAACATAAATTAAAATAATTCCATATTTTTAACTACCTAGGTATTCTTTTTCGTAATGTTGACATCGTAAAAGTATAATAATTTAAGACCTCAATGGTTTCTTCTCGTGTTAATTTAATACAACTTGCGGCAAAAAGAGTCGCGGTCTATACCATAAAATCCAGGCACAATAAGAAAGTAACAATTTTAAAAATTTAAGTTATGTTGAATATTGTACATACGTTTTATATACTCCTTGGTACATACTAGATATTGTTTTCAAAGTTCTCAAGGCGCCAAACCAAAAACAAGATTTTCAGAAACTTGTAACTATCATATTTATTCAGAACTTAACTTATACATAATATGTATAAGTTAAGTTCTGAATAAATATATTATATTTAAACTACGGATAGTGTTTTTTTTTATCAGCCCATATACGTCCCCATCCCCACCGAGGGGCACAGGCCTCTCTTCGAAACACAAAGGGTATTTAGGCCATAGTCCACCACGTTGGCCCAATCCGGGTTGGTGGGCCGTTCGTCTTTCGAAAATGATTTTTTCTGGACGGCTGTCATCAAGTTTGTGTTTGCTATTACGTTTGTAAAGTGTCTTTGCTTTGTGTGTTTGACAAGTTAGACGAGAAGTGAGGAAGAAGAGCGAGTGTTGAATGAAGTGACGTGCGTACGTATTAGTGTTGCATAACTATCGATAGTTTGACTATCGATAGTTGACCTTGAAAAACAGTAAGAATACCGATAGGATATTCAATAGTTCGCGATATTATTGATGACAGACAAAACTATCGATAGTGTCGATACTAATGAATTCTAATACTATCGATAGTATTAATAGTTTTTAATCAATACTATCCATACTATTATCACAAATATTATAATAAACTATCGATATTAGTTTTACTATCAATAGTATTATAATATCGATATTCGGTGTAATTGCAATAGTATTGCTTATGAAGAGGAGGGCGCATAGAAGTAGGGTTGCAGATACCAAAGTGTCTACTCCATGTGGTCTGGTTGGTCTTTTAACCGGAAAATTACATAAAAGGTTTTAACAAAAAAATTAAACCGCAGAAAAAACTGAAAAGCAAAAAATAATATTTTTATTTATTTTACCTTAATAATCATCCATGATGTAAGTAATTAATTAATTTGTAATTTGTTTGTGTGGCGAGTTATGTAACAGCGAACAGCAAATGGGTTTTTAAAAAGATAAAACATAAATTGAATAACAAGTTTAATGATCGGAAGCGTGAACAAGAATGAATACAAATTATGAATTAAAATAGATGCGCCGAAAATGCTATTGCTGAGGATGCATCCGGTGTTGACTGCGTGACGTCGGTGGAGCTGCAACCTCAGCGATTACCAGGCCTTTCGGCATGGTAACTGGCGCAGACTCAAAATTATTTAGGTACAGACAGTAGCAACGAGCGAGATAAGGACGACGTCAAGGTCAACATGTATAGCCTGATGTGCTGCCGTGTGTACAAATGAAAACTCAAATTAATTATAAGAATGCATACTTAGGTATACTTACATTTAGCTTAAGAACTTAATTATTAATAAAAGAGGTTTATTATTTTTTGCTTTACCATTTTTTCGGCGATTTAATTGTTTTGTTAAAAAGCTTTTATTTTATAATTTTTTGTGGCTAATTTGCTCAATCATCGTTAGGTTTTTTTTGTAACACAAAACTGAGCATTAAAATCTGTGAGTGAAAATCTGTGAGTGAAAAATAAATCACCCCTATTTTCCCCTCTACTTCTTTAGTCATTGCTTTTTACAGAGTAGTCCGATTTTGATATATTTTTTTTATTGAAAGGGTATGCCCCGAAATTGCTCCTAAGTTGGAAAAATAGGGGTATTTATTGTTCACTCGCTTTTAATACTGAGTTGTGTATCACAAAAAAAACTTACGATGACTGAGCAAATTAGCCACAAAAAATTATAAAATAAAAGCTTTTTAACAAAACATTAAACCGACGAAAAAATGGAAAAGCAAAAAAATTATAAACCTTTTTATTTAACTTTAATTATTATATCTTTAGCTAATGTAAGTATACCTAAGTATATATTCTTGTAATACATTTGCGTTTTCAATTAACCGTAATAACTATGTTCTTAAACGAATATAAGTGTAGCTAAGTAATTTTGAGTCAGCGCCAAACAAACAAATTAATTAATAAGGCGTGATGACTATTAAGGCAAAATAAAAAAGTTTTATTATATTTCGCTTTTCAGTTGTTTCAGCGCTTTGATTATTTTGTTAAAATCTTTTATTTAATTTGCCAGATAAAAGACCAACAAGACCATCGGAGTAGACACTTTGGTATAATATGCAACCCTACTTCTTTGCGCCCTCCTCTCCATAAGCAATACTGTTGCAATGGGAGGTTTTCTTTTTGGGTATTAAAAAAAAAGTAGTTCCCCAGAGCTCTCTAGATGGCGCTGAACTGACTCCGTTACTAGGTGCCAAAGCCAAAAGGCTTGGAGAAAAACATTGCATCAAATATTCTGTTCGTTTGCTTTGGCTTCCGATCATCCTAGTTTTCTCGCCAAAGAGTATGTCACTGCTCGCGCTTTGTTATAATTCAGTTTTGTTTGTTCGTTGTTTTCGTAAAATCGCCTAACTACGTGTGGTAGATGTGATATTGACGTGATATGACAATGACGTTTCGTTTTATGATCTCAAAATTACGTTCAAGTGAATTAATCAAAAATAATGTAACGTTCCGTTCCTTGCAGTAACGTACCTAGTTTAGCGCCATCTATCCGGTGACTGGGGAAAAATTTAAAATAAATAAAAAGAAAATCCCTCATTACACCGAATATCGATATTACAATACTGTCGATAGTTTTTCATAATATTTGTATTAATAGTATCGATACTATCGATAGTTTTGTCTGTCATCAATAGTATCGCAAACTATTGACTATCGATACTATCGATAGCCCTATCGATATTCTTACTGTATTTTAAAGTTACGTATCGATAGACTTTCTACTATTAATTGCAACACTAGTTCGTACACCAAACACAACCAGGACTGGAAAATTATACTATTTGTACCATTATTTCATAAAGTGTAGTATTTAGTATTGTAATGCCAGTATACTACGCGAAAATACAAGAATTTTTATCGACCAGTGGAAAGGTAGTTTATAATGTCTTTCTGACAGAGTATAGTATAGTATACACACACACACACACACACACACACACACACACACACACACACACATATACACACACACACACACATACACACACACACTCACCCACACACACACACACACACACATAACTCGATCCAGTATATAGTGCACTATTCCTTTAAATTAAATATTGTATTGTTTTTTTGTAGTTAAGTTGTTACTGTTTAATAGTAATCGGTACTATTAATGTTTTAATAGTAATCGGATTTTGTGAACTGTTCTAGCAAGCACTGTCGAAATGTAACCAAAGCATACATGGGAAGACACTCTGTATCCTGTAACACAGTTAAAACTATCACGGGATACAGGACGTCTACGTTGTTATGGTATTATTAATGTGAAATAAAGATTATTATTATTATAGTATATAGTAGGTAGGAGTTGTTATATATTTTATCTATGAGTGTGAGTAAGATGAAGATTACTTATACGCACTTTCTTGTATATGCTCACACAATTTTCTTGAATAATATGCTAAAATAAGGTAAAACAAACAGTTTTTTTTTATATCGCCGTTTCTATCTTACTTTAACTTAATATAAAATAGGCTAGAAACAGAAACAAATGATATTATTGTGATTATTTTTCATAATTTGAATTGTTTTTTTATGCAAACAAACAAAGAGCATCCAACCTAACTGGTATACCTAAACTTAAAGGTGGTCACCCGAAGGAGCCCCACTATGGAGAAATGAAATGTTGGCAGCCACTGATGAAACTTGCGGCAATCGATAGAGAAAAATATTACAAAACGAAAGAATTGATTAAAAATGTCGAAATATGTATACTTTCGGAGATATAAAGCTTTGAAAATGAAAAAAAAAAAAAGTACTGTTTTACCTTCCTTACAGCGATAGATAACTCTATAGTACTTGTTTGCATGGAAACGCATTTTTTATTTATTTTCATAATCATGTTTAGGTAGGTACAGTCCAGAGCACGCTAAGCTTGACACTTTGAAACAGTCTTGTATTCTATTGCGCGCATTGTATATCGGAGCTCAGCTTAAACTGGTAGTGTAAAGCTTGACTTGCTCTTGACAGTACGGTCGGCTAAAGAACGTCGAGCGGCGGCCACTCTGTACGAAAAAGATAGCTATATATAAAGCTATAAGTCTAATCTTGTCGCACAATAGACATTTTATTACCTATGCTTTATGTCCTTTGTGTGCCATTTTTATAATATTGTGACAGTATAGTCGGCTGAGGAGCGTTGAGCTGCGGCCACTCAGTACAAAAAGGATAGCTATATACAAAGCTATAAGTCTAATCTTGTCGCACAATAGGCATTTTATTACCTTATTTCTCTACTTATTTTGGTTTGTTTGGTCAGTTTGCCACTGTGCCTTCTACTGTGTGCAAGCGATTTATAGTCAACTTTCTCTATCTGTGAGACTTTTGTTATTTGTTGATTTTCTGTTACGTTGCTTTTGGTTTAAAGACATAACATAATAATTTCGATGAACATTGAGCCAAAACTAAGTTGTTTGTTTTGTGCGAAAAGTCTCGCTCCTCGCAGAGGCGGACACCGTCCAAGGCCTCCTTTGCGGAGCTATGAGCTCTCTGCTCAATATATGGAAGCTAATCCCCACGTGCAAGCTTATGCTCACCGTCGACGAAACGGACGGGTGGTATGTAAATACACCATGGTGTTGATTACCTGTAAGTGTGAATTTAAAAAGGCACACAAAGCACATGGTTCCTAGAAAGCGCAGTTAATAAAATGTCTATTGTGCGTCAAGATAAGATTTATAGCTTTGTATACAGCTGTCCTTTTCGTACGGAGTGGCCGCCGCTCGCCACTCCTTAGCCAACCGTACTGTCAAGAGCAAGTTAAGCTTTACATTTAAACTACCAGTTTAAGCTGAGCTCTGATATACAATGTGCGCCATAATAAAACAGGGCCTTTTCAAAGTTCAAAGTGTCAAGCTTAGCGTGCTGTTGACTGTACCTACCTAAACATGATAATAAAAGTAAAAAAATGTTTTTCCATGCTCTAACAAGTACTGTAGAGTTATATAACGCTGTAAGGAAGGTAAAATAGTATTTTTGTAAATTTTTTTTCATTCCCCAAGGGTATACATGTTTCGACATTTTTTAATTAATACTTTCGTTTTGTTATATTTTTATCTATCGGTTGCCGCAAGTTTCATTAGTGGCCGCTAACATTTCATTTTTCCATAGTGGGGCTCCTTCGGGTGATCACCTTGAAGTTTAAGTATACCAAGCTTCATACAAATATGTTCGATGCTCTTTACTTTTAAGTTGTTGAAAATCGAAATGTAGTTTTATTTTTCGTCAAGTAGTATAATTTTGATCTCCAAGTAGTATAATTTTCTGACGGTCTGAATCCAACCCTGAACACAACACTACCGAAACCGAACTTTGCCTTCATTTAAATGAAGACTTTGAGTGGAAGAAATTACTTAAGAAAGATTTGGCTGTATGGCTCCGACCTTTGCCTATCCGGATGGATGAAAAAAAAAATTACTACTACTACGAACCGATGAAACGAAATTGTATTGTAGTTTATTGTATTTAAAAAACGTATTTACTTATTCAGTGCGAACTCAGTGATGTGTAAATTAATGGTAAAATATAACTAATTTTTAAGATTGTGACTGCTAAAACTTTGTGTGGTGATATGTGTGTAGTCGAGCGAATGACAAAAACTTTATGAAATTCACCACCGACACCAAGTTTACGATTTCTTGAAGAATTCGGAGTATCCTTTCATAAATGATGAAAAACTAGGGAGGGGTGATCTACATTTGCTATAGATAGATACATGAGCTTGTGTTGATTATTCACAGAAACTGACTCATTAATTGAGGTAATTTGTTATGGATTATCTTCTACAATGGGAATGGGAGGATATGTGTGGACCGGCGGGTCTGCAGCCTTGGAACGACAACAAAAAAGACTTTGGCCAGTGCTTCCAGGCCCTTTTCTTACAAATACCAGTGTATTTTCTCATAGCAATAGTGTCTGGATATTTTATTGGCTTAAGAAAAGAATGGGTGATAAGAGAGAAGGCCCAAGAACGTGCGTTAATAGTTCGTAGTTTTACAGTACTAACTTTGGCATTCCTTCCGATTATAGAACTGTATGTTATCATAACAACACCGAATTACATTTTGTACCCTTCAAAGTATTTTGTGGCAGGAGTGTCATGTCTCTCATGGTTAGTGCACTTTGGCTATGTGCTGGCTCTGAAACATCGATTAGGAGCCAGTTCAAGAGGACCTCTTCCGCAATTGATTATGTGGAGTGCATCAGTGGTGTTGAATATGGTGGCATTGCGTACCAGCATACGGGAGGGAGACCCTATTGGGTTCTGCATTGCTACACTGAGCTGTCATGCAGTTTATCTTTTGACTTTGATACCATCTAGTACTTCAAGACCTACATTTTATTCACCGTGTCTTGTCGGATCACAGCATAATCATGTAAGTATCTTTTTATTCATAAAATTAATTTCAGCTCAGTTAAAATTGTTACCAATTTTATGTTATGTTATGCCTGTATTATTTATATCATATTTTTTTAGAGTGAATATACTCCTCTGCTACCACACTTGGATGAAGGTGTGTTAGGTACAGCAATGCAAGGGACAGGATGTTTTTCTAAACTTACTTTTTCATGGGTTGATCCACTTCTTGAAAAAGGTAAGTGTGATGTACGTAATTATTGGACATTCTTTTAATTAATATCAGATCTTACAGATTTGGATGTCTTTTTAGGCCTGGAAAATAAATTGACAGATCAAGAGGAGCTATTTGACATCCCTGGAAAGTACCGCTGCTCGTATGTGGGTGCTAGAATGGACAGAGCTTTAATTGGCAACATTGACCAGTATCAGCAGTTTGAAGAAGTACCCCACGAGCCCTTTATATCTACAGGTAGGCACAACAGCACACAAGGAAGGCATTAACTGCCGTACTCAGAGACGTCAATTAAAGTTAAGTACTATTAAACTCTGATGTTGTCTCTTTCACCCTTGTTGATATAAACAAGAATAGCATGCCATTTAAGTACTTCTTAACTTTAATTGACGTCTCTGAGTACAGCAGTAAGTTTCACATCAATAGTATTTTATAAGAGAAACAGTTTAAAGCTTACATTTTTTTTTTAAATATCTGAGTTTTATACTCTGTACTTTTCTAAAAACTAAAAAATTTTGAATTTCTATTTTTTTAATGTCTTTAAGGCTATGGTGCGATAGGAGAGACTGCTCCACAAGCTTCAACCCCAGTAACACCCACATATCGGGTACTGGTGCGCACGCCGCGCCGGCAAAACGTGTCTCTTCTACGTGCGCTGCACACTTGCTTTGCAGTGCAGTTCTACAGTATAGGCTTTTTGAAACTTATATCAGATATGGCTGGCTTTGCCGGGCCTATGCTCCTGAATAGACTAGTTACATTTGTGGAGGATGAGACAATTGATCAACATTTAGGGTAAGTACACAAGTGATTTGTATTATCTTTATTGATTTATTCTGACATTGCCGATAAGATATTGCTTCTTAGCAATGGGGCCGCCTTTTGTACCCTGACATAACTGTTTTGTATTAAAATGTCACTGTACCTTATTTGTGTTAGAGTGCAATAAAGTATATTGTATTGTATTGTAAGTTACTTAATTTATGCCATGTGGTGATCAGTTGAGATAAAACGTCACCACTCTATCTGTAAGTGTCGTAAGAGGCGACAAAGAAAACATTTCTTAAACCTATTAATCTGTCCTATGCAACGCACCTCCATTTATTTTGAATCAGAGGATTCTGAGGTGATGTCATATGGTCCCATGTGGTGTGGTAGGCTCTGACAAGGGCTGTCTGGTTCGTGACCACTTCCTACTTGCTGTGTTCCGTTCGTGCGGGAGTTCTAGTGCCTTATTAGGCACTTTCTGGGTTAGCTCGCTCCGTCGTCGACCTCCTCTAAACCCTTGATCAAGAGTTACCTGAACTCAAAATAAAAATAATAACAAAACTAGCTAGTCTCTTAAGCTGTAACAGTTTTGGCCTATCTCAGGTCTCATCTCAGATATCCACCATGTTACATTAAAAGTTATCTTAGCAATAAGGCCACTTTTTGTACATTTTGTGTGTTTCTTTCTTGTTTTGTCTGTGTTAATTTCACCATGTGCAGTTAAGTATATGTCTATGCCTATGTTTCTTTTTCTTATGTAGTTTACCAAAGTACTCCTCTTTATATTTCAGCTATTCTTATGCAGCAGGGCTCTTAGCAGCAACCCTCATCTCTGCTCTCTTCAACGTTCACTTCAACTGGTTCATGTCCCTGATCGGCCTGAAGATGCGCGGCGCCATCGTCGCTACTATTCTAAGGAAGACATTAAGCGTCACATCAACAGAGTTAACCAAGGCCTTTTCAGTTGGAGAAATAACTAACTTTATGTCCACAGACACAGATCGAATTGTCAACTCATGTCCAAGCTTTCATGCACTATGGAGTATTCCTTTGCAGGTTAGTTCGATTAAAACATTTTAATAAGTTTTTCCATTAGAGATATTAGTTATTACACATTGTTAGTTGCATAATACCATAATGGTTTGTGAAAAAATATCTTATTAATTCTTAAATTTTCAGTTGTTGATCACCTTATTTCTTCTGTACCAACAAGTGGGCATATCATTTCTCGCCGGCGTAGCATTTTCAGTGATACTTATACCAATTAACAAGGTGATAGCGAATAAAATTGGCCGATTGAGTACTGATATGATGATGCACAAGGACTCCCGCGTCAGCCTCATAAGCGATTTGCTAAAGGGCATCAGAACTGTAAAAGTTCATGTTTGGGAAGACTATTTCATTGATAGAGTTACAGGCAAGATATTTTTCTTTTTTACTCAGTGGCTTATCAAAAACTTTGATAGCTTTGAAAATTAAAGAAATAGCGTTGCCAACTTAACACAGACTATTTTTTAAACAGAGGCTCGAACTCAAGAATTGAAATACCTGCGTGGGCGCAAGTATCTAGATGCCATTTGCGTCGTCCTTTGGGCTACGACGCCTGTCTTGGTAGCCGCTCTCACACTTTGTACTCATGCACTTCGTGGCCAACAGCTTACTGCGCCTATCGTATGTTAATCATTTATTTATACTTACATTCTTAGGCGTTGGTAACTCACAATTAAAAGAAATTAATAAAGATATTTGAATTTGAAATAATTGCAGGTCATAGTTTTGTATATAAATCTGTTCCATTCGATATTCCTGTATGGTATTTTTTTAAATTACTAATTACTGTGGAAGCAAACCCCGAATGTGAAATTAAAATAAGGTATTTATGTGAATGTTAATCCCCAGTATTTATTCACAGGTGTTCACCACCGTTGCGTTGATCAATATGTTGATTGCGCCCCTAAACGCCTTCCCCTGGGTGTTGAATGGACTTACTGAAGCTTGGGTTTCTATTAAGCGAATACAAAAACTTCTGGATGTAAGTATTTCAATGACGAAATACAATTCAATAACATATTAGTATATTGTTAAAACATAAAGAACATTATGTAGCTTCCAGATATGGACAATGAAGGTTACTATGAAAGAGTCAACACAAATCATGACGAGGATAAAGTTATTATATTCAAAAACGCTTCATTTACTTGGGCCAATCCGTCGAAACGTAGAAAACTTCCGCAAAGATCTAAAAAGAACAAAGGAAAATCAAAGAAAAGACTGTCAGCTCAACGCAGAGACTCTACATCTTCTTCTGAAGCACTTTTGCAAGACGAACATTTTATGCTTAAAGAAATTTCTTTGGAAATTGGTAGAGGAGAATTGGTTGGTGTTACTGGCAGTGTAGGAAGCGGTAAAACATCGCTATTACTTGCCATTATTGGAGACATGATAAAGAAAGGTGGTGATATTCAAATACCTGAAAACATGAATGGTAAATATATTTTCTCTGACATCCTATTTTTGTCTACATATTCATTTTGATTTGATGAGTAATGAACTAAAATATTTTTTTAGGTTTTGGATATGTCTCCCAAAAGCCATGGCTTGTGCGTGGAACGATACGCGAAAACATTCTTTTTGGAAAGCCATACGACGAAGGCAAATTTCGTGCTGTGATAGAAGCTTGCGCTCTAACTGGTAGTTATTTTTTTTAAATTCGAGTTTAATGCCTAAGTTACATGTAATCGGCATATTATAACAGTTTATGAAGAATTGAAGATACCTAGACTGAAACTTGTCTTGCACTCTAAAATTTTCGGCATTGATTGAATAGGTATCGACTTTGATTCCCGTATCTTCAATTAAATAAAGCAATCCCATCATTCCTTTTGACACGTGTATTATCGAACATAGAAGTTAAATCGTTGATACTTGTAATTTGCAGAGGATCTCAACGTTTTGGGATGGAATGCTTTCGTAGGAGAAGGGGGCTGTACTTTGAGTGGGGGTCAACGGTTACGAATCGCTCTTGCACGTGCCGTTTACCAAGATAAACAAGGTATGCTAACTCACGTTAAATAGGACAGCTTATTTTGCAAATCAAGACTCTCATGATCTTTATGAATTTCAATTACCAAAGTAAAGGGTCGGTTTTTGAAAGACTCCGACAAGCCTCGGCTTGTAAGAGAAAAATCTACCCAAATTTGAAAATTTTTAGTGCTAGCAGTTTATCCTTTAATCAACAAAACACCAACAAGATAACAGGTCGGCGCAAAGAATACGTTTATTTTTATTTATTTATTATAACCCATCTTGGGTTAACTCTTGACCTCTTGACCATAACGTCTGAGTAAATAACAGCTCACTTGAGACGTGAGCTGTTATTTTGTTTTTTAATTTCTGACTTCATTACAAGGTGCCATAAGGTTTCTAAAACTGTTTTAAAATTGATTTATTGTTGATCGAAGAGTTGATCCGACAAGGCAACAACCTCAGTGAACTGATGCACGTCGTGTCACAGTTTAGTTAGCTGGTGCATATCACGGCATTTTTAAATGAATAGTAGAGTCAAAACGTTAATTTGTATTCCAGTATACCTGTTAGACGACATATTCTCGGGTCTGGACGGCGTGGTAGCGACCCACATAATGCAGCGTTGCATACAAGGCTTGCTGCGACACACTACGCGGGTTTTAGTGGCACATTCAACGAGACATCTAGCGCGCACCAACACTACCGTCGTATTGCAAGACGGGGTGATTGTCAGTCAAGGTACAATCGCATACTAATTAATTAGTTAAGTTCGCTTTTATTTTTGATATTTTTGTAGTCTCTAATGGTAATCATGTATGCCTTTTTGTAAATTAATAAACAATTTATTTATTATTTATTTATCTAAGAAAACAAGGCAGTCGTCTGAGATCTTTCACTTTTTGCGCTATTGCTCACTCGCGTGCACATACGGGTTGGCCTCGTGACGGCTTTTTTCGCTTTCATAGTCTCTATAATTAGTTGGAAAAACTTTTGTAGGTGAATATGCCCATGAAACTGAACAAATAAGGGTTAGAGAAAGGGAAAAAACGGGACCCTATTACTAAGGCTCCGCTGTCCGTCCGTCCGTCCGTTCGTCTGTCGCCAGGCTGTATCTCATGAACTGTGATAGTTAGACAGTTGAAATTTTCGCAGATGAGGTATTTCTTTGTGCCCTATAACAACAAATACTAAAAACCAGAATAAAATTAATATTTAAGGGGGCTCCCATACAAAAAACGTATTTTTTTTTGCTCGTTTTTATAGAAGTCTATCCGAGGCTGTATCTCATGAACTGTGATAGTTAGGCCCGTGTTCACCAAAAAAATAACCAACGGTTAAACCGCGGTTAGAAGGTAATCAGACAAAATGCCAAAAAAATGTATGAAAATGACATTGTCAAATCTCTGGTTAGCTGCTAATCGTTGGTTAATATTTGGTGAACACTGGCCTTAGACAGTTGAAATTTTCACAGATGATGCATTTCGGTTTTCAAAAGTATGCCATCAAGCAGAATATAATTGTCATTATTAAAACTCGTTGTACAGCAACGAACCTGACGCCGCCGGGATTCGTGTAGGTGGTAATTACTTCATGTCAAACTTCATATTTTTTTTAATACTCTTAATTATAATTTAATTGGCAAATGCAAACTGAGTAAATACGTGATACACAGATTACACTGTAAGTATTGGTTCTCACTGTAGGTAGAAATAGTATTTTATGGATAAACAATTCCTAGAATATAAAGTGATTTTTTTGCTCGTTTTTATAGAAAGTCTGTCCGAGGCTTTATCTCATGAACTGTGATAGTTACAAGGTTGAAATTTTCACAGATGATGTATTTATTCTACTAAAAAGTAGAATAAATTAAATATTTAAGGGGGCTCCCATACAACAAACGTAATTTTTTTGCCGCTTTTGTAGAGGTAATGGTTTTTATAGAGTCCGACTCGCACTTGGCCAGTTTTATAGGTAATGGTACGGAACGGAAACGGAACCCTTCGTGCGCGAGTTTGACTCGCACTTGCCCGTTTTATTTAATAAAACGACATAATTATCTTCCGCTGGGAAAGTTATTAAGTTTTAATGGGCTCGTTCACGTAATTGATTTTTATTTGCTTATTTGAAGTCGCCCAATGTTTAGTAGGGAATATGCATGAAAATGTTTTGTTAATCAATGTAGAGATGACAAAAAGTGAAATTAAAATTGGCCAAGAAATACGGCCGATATACGCATTTAAAACTATTAATTACGCACCGATTAGACAGAGAGATCCGACATAGACTGTGACGTCACATGTCACTACGGAAATATAAACTCCGTGTTAAATTTCGTTTTGCTAGAAAAAGATAGAAATAAATCTTCGATGGCTTATATCTTTTTTAATTTCATAGCTATTCGAAAAATAGTTTTACTAAACTGTTTATTACATGAATGAGGATTAATTTTTTAAATAAAAAAAAATTATGCATATTCCCTATTACGAACGCAAACCCAATACTATGAAGGTCCCCCGGAAATCGTGTTGAATGACATCGAAGAGTACCTTCCGAGTGAGACGGAATCGATCGGCGAGGAGCAGGCGAAACCGGCCGAAGAAACGAACGACAACTCGGACGCAGTCAGCAGAAACAGTTTGGAGGACGAAGTGAGTGTTGAGTTGAGATGTCATACGTTAACTCTAACGACTTTAATTTAACACATACTTTATAATAATACAGACTTGACGTTGTCATGCTGTGTATTCTTAGGACTAGGGTTAGGAAATTGATCACTTTTTGGTTCCATTATTACGCGTAACAAAAAAAAATACACTTGAATTAATGAATATACAACATCCAAGTCAAGTTATGATAAAATAGATTTTAGTAGACTTTTGGCCGCCATTTTTTATTGCAAAATGGCGGCGCACGGTGAACGGATTGAGGACATTTATCTTTATGTACTAATGTTATATAGAGAAAAGATTTAATTGTTTGTTTGTTTGCATTGAATAGGCTCCGAAACTACTGGACCGATTTGAAAAAATCTTTCACCATTGGAATCCTACGTTATCCGTGATGAACATAGGGTACATGACTTTCCCGAATTCCCACGGGAACGAAGTCCCAGGCGGAAAGCTAGTAGATAAATAAAAATATATGGAACACTTTCAAAAACGTCAGGTTTCGAAGTAACTGACACAAAGAGAATAACAACTTGAAGTTCAAAAACGAATAGACAAGTGAGTAATTCTTCTAAGTACCTTCAGAACCTGGTAGCTGAAAATTAGCCGTTGGCCCAGGCTAGCTGGTATTCATACGTTACTAGTACGTACTAGTACTACTATTTCCTGCACTTTTGGTTAATGAGAAAATAAGTTAGGTCTGGCGGCCGCGGGCCCTGGGATCTTAGTCTATATGAAGAATCTATAAGTCAATAAATTTTCACGCATGTTCTGTTAATAAGATTCCATGAACTCTTGGTATCCCGTGAATGTTGTCTAGCACAGTCATTAATCACCGAATAATCTGACTATATGATAACAGTACGTAATACAAATAAACTACTGATTGACCTTGTAATATTATAAGATACGGTATTAGTTGTCCTTGACTGCTCACTAAAAATATTAATTTTCAGGAATCAATGTCGCAAGGCACGGTGGGCTGGTGGGTGATCGGCATGTACTTGCGAGCCGTCGGCGTGTTCCTCTCGCTCACTATATTCCTCTCTCTTGTTCTCATGCAGCTGTCTCAAAACTTCACGTTTATTTGGCTTACTTTCTGGCTCAAAAACATACCCAAGAATTCAACTTCCGACACCATAAAACTTCAAGATACCCACGAAACGACCACTGCATTAGATCACGGTTTTAATACTATCGATAACATAATACATACAATCTTAAACACTTCTCTAGCTTTGATTAGAAGTGGAGAGTCAAACACAACAGATATGAAGCCAATTTTAGAAGCTCCAATGACGAATGGTACGCCAACGAATTACAGTGATAATTTCTACTTGGAGATGTACTTCGGCCTGGCCGGGTTAAACTTGGTGTTCACGATAATGCGAGCATTCCTGTTTGCGTACGGCGGAGTTAAAGCAGCTGAAAAAGTGCACAAAACTCTACTGAAAGTAATTGTTAAGGTAATTCAAATTATTATGACTAAAAAAATCGATTAGTAAGAAAAAGTTTAGACGGTGACCTCTTCAAGCGTAGTACCTACTTACTTAAAACATGATAAAATTTAACCTAATCGATCACTTTCCCTGCGCACCTCACCCTTTGCTCTTAGAGCGTCGCAGAGCTTCGGCAATTTCTATTTATTTTTATTTACTTAGCTTAAGTGGGCTAAATATCGATACCATTTGTTTGTTATTTAGAAATAGTACGATATGGCAGGCGAGTTTTTTTTATAAATAAGAGTTAAGTACCATGATTTTAATAGCATTTAATTTTCAGGCTAATGTGAAATTCTTTGACGTGACCCCGACTGGTCGAATACTAAATCGTTTCTCATCGGACACTTACACAGTTGATGATTCTCTGCCATTCATCCTGAACATTCTACTCGCTCAGTGCTTCTCTTTAGTTGGTGAGTATACTTTGGATCAAAAGTCCGAACAATGGGGTTTGAATGTTTTTGTTTGAAGGCTGGCCTGTAGGGTTTTATTTTTAATATTTTTCAAAAGTTGCGGCCACCTTTGTAACTTACACGCTAAAATCATCACAAACATGAGCTGTTAAGACGATATAGTCATAATATTTAGTCTGATATATTTTGGTCCGACGAAAAGAAATCCTTTCTATTTTTGGTTGGAAATGGCCGTTTGTGGTACCACCCCTTTTTGCTTGATTTATTTTATTTTGATCATAGAAAGAAAGAAAAAAAAAATGATTCATCATATTAAGCAGAATTCAAAAAAAGCATGCAATTTATTAATTACTAGTTTTCCGCCCGGGACTTCCTGCGTGGGAATTTTGGGAATGAAATTTTACACATAAACCTTCCTCTTGAATCACTCCATCCATTGGTGAAATCAGTATGTATGAAAATCCGCTCACTAATATTTGAGTTCATCGCGTTCAGAAAGACAGACATAGAGGTGGCGGGGAACTTTGTTTTAAAATATAGTATAATATGATTAATGACATAGGTCTATATAACAGGCGCTATAGCAGTGACACTGTACGGGCTGCCGTGGCTGCTGGTAGCCATGTTTCCGCTGGCGTTCATCTACTACCGCCTGCAGCGTCGGTACCGCATCACGTCGCGGCAGCTCAAGCGACTGCAGAGCGTCACACTCTCGCCAGTGTATGCGCACTTCAATGATACACTCGAAGGTGGGTTTTTTTTTAATATTTCGAAACTAGCTTTCCGCTCGGGACTTTGTTCCCGTGGGAAATGTGGAAAATTATGTAGCCCAAGTGTTAATCCAGTGTTATGGAAATTTGTTATGGAAAGTCGTGAAAGAGTAACAAACATCAATACATCCTCACAAACGTTCGGATTTATATTTTCGATACACAATTTACGAATGTTATTGATACGTTTACACATTTTTTAATTTATTTCTTACTCTGTATTATTTTTTCATTATTGTTATGGAAAGTTGCACCTTAACAGATGTTTTTACGGTGAGGGAAAACATCGTGAGGAAACCTGCATATTTGATACTTGTATTCGATTATTAAGAGCTTGTAGTAAACAGTATGGAAATGTAAATAAATTATTGAGTACTAGCTTCCCGCCCGCGGCTTCGCCCGCGTGGACTACAGGTTATATCGTGCCTAACTGTGGGATAAAATGTAGCCTATGTCCTTGCCCAGGCTCCAATCTATCTCTGTACCTTTTTTCAAAATCAGTTCAGTAGTTTAGGCGTGAAGGACGGACAGAAAGGGTTACTTTCGCATTCATAATATTAGTATGGATAGAGTAGACATTGCGAACAAAATAAGTAAGCACGCGGCGCGCGCTGGGAGTGTCTCATAGATTAGCGCCCGCCGCCGCCGCGCAGACCTTGAAGTTGTGTTGTGGTCCATGGATCACAACGCGCGCTACAAATTATAGCGATTCGCGGTGTCCACTCTAGGACGAAGTACTAATATCTCAATAATTGAGTGCTGAATGTGTTTTATTTTTTTATTATGAGATGGGTTAACTCTTGACTCCAATCTTGACCAAGGTCATAGATGAGGTCGACGGTGGAGCGAGTTAACCCAGAAAATGCCAATTAAGGCCCTGGTACTCCCACGCACCGACGGAACACAGCAAGCTGTTTGGCGTCGGAATTCGGTAGGAGAGTGATCGCGAACCAGACGGCTCTTTACAGAGCCTACCACACCGCATGAGACCATAGGACGCCACTTCAGATTTAAAAAAAACTGAGGTCTCGTTGCCTAAGATAAATTACTAGGAGCCAGGTCTCATTTGTGTTCCCTTAGTCGCCTCTTACGACACCCACGGAAAGAGACGGGGTGCTGTTATTCTCAACCGATCACCATAACACGGTGTGGCACAGGTCTGACGACGGTGCGCGCGATGGGTGCTCACGCCGCGTGGCTGGACCGCGGCTCGGAGCTGGTGGAGGGGTGGCAGCGGGCGGCGCTGTGCGGGGCGGGCGCGGGGCAGTGGCTGGGGCTGCGGCTGCAGGCGGCCGCGGCCGGGGCCGTCGCCGGCGCCGCGCTCGCGGCCGTCACGCAGCGAGCCACGCACACTGCCGACCCGGGTACGTACGCACACACACACACACACACACACACATTTTTTAGAATACACGTATTTGACATTTTTATTGTTATTTAACGTCTTCGATACCAAATTTCAGCAGCCGTTTGAGCGTGAAAGAATAACAGACATCCATCATCTATAAATTCGGGAAAGTTATGTAGCCTATGTCACTCAGGGATAACGTATACTACATTGTACTCTGTCCGTTAATCTTTTTCCGATATCTTTGACAAAGACCTTGGCCTCACTGCCCCGGGGCCCTGCGGTCTCAAACGCGACGGGTACAAAGGTATACGCGACTTGAGAGCCGCGTATTGAACAGTTTGAGTCTCTAATTTATTTTGGGGAACTTGATCTATCATTTTTTATTGATGGTGCCAAATCATACCCCGAATGCAAAAGGGGAAAGAATCTTTGGTTAGTCAGTCTTTTAAGTTTTTAATTATCAACTGCTTTTATCTACTCTCAACATAGTATGACTATGTATGTACAAACTTTACAGGTTTGGTGGGTCTGGCCATTTCTTACGCGTTGTCAATGACGTCAATTTTGAGCAGCGTCCTCAACTCATTCACGGAGACCGAACGAGAGATGATTGCGGTCGAAAGAGTCGGCGAGTATATTACGCAGGTAAGAATAACCTACAGGCATAGAGGACTTACCCAGTAGCAGTGCAATCTGGGACGATCAGTTTTTCACAACACTTCAGTGATTTTGCACTAATATTTGAAAGGTGGCGCGCGGTTACTCCACCAGTTCCATATCTCTCTCTCGCAATGTGTCCCCCCTTTCTTCGGCAATTGGTGAGAATCTATTTCTAACTTATTGACGTTCAAGGCATCCCTATTGGTTACCCTGCTTCTATTTCACGCGTCAAAACTCTTAAAAATGGATGATCATACCTGACTACTTAACAGAGAGCCTTTGTCGGAAACGACTCTCTCGATATTAGGTTGTTTTGGATTGATGAAATAAACAACTGCTGAGTTTATTGTGCGTCTTTCTGATGGCAAAACTATCAGTGTAAAACGTTTCTAATAGGGATGTTGACGGTGTTTGATTTTATGAATTATTGTATGTGAAACAAAAAATAATGCTAGAAATATATCAATATCCGAAAACAGCATTAAAATTGGTTTATAAATGAACAAGTTATAAGCATTTCTATTATCGTAAGGACTAGCTATCTCGTTTTGTGGGGAGAGCTAGCTATCTCGTTTTTACCTACGCAAACAAATGGCGGTGACGTCACATGTCTGTCAGTGCATCTCTTTTTCGTTGTTTGACAGTTTCCCCCTCTATTAAAATTTAATAGCTAGTAACTTTTTTATTTCTCAATAATTTTCAAAAATTATTTCGGTTTTGGATTTTGGATTCAGGTCCTTTTTAAGATAAACAATAAAAAAAATGTAGTCAACATCCCTATTGTAAATATTTGTACTAATAAAAGTTTTTTTGTTTATTTATTAGTGTGTTGTTCTTAATAGGTGGAAGGAGAAGTGATTGATGGAGAAACTCCACCATACGGATGGCCTTCACAAGGTGTCATTACTTTCGAGGATGTTTATCTCAAATATAGGTAGGTAACTTTTAGTAAATAAGTTTTTTTTTAACTTTTAATTAATTTTATTGCATTTTTTGTAGCATGCATGCACGATTTTTTTAGTTTTACCTTTTTCCAGTAATCTGTAACGTTAAAATTACAAAGTATTTGGAATACTCACGAATTAGTAAAATCTATGTTTATGTCAAACGTGGCATCAAGTAGTTCCAGAACTACATGACGTTCTGCCTACCCCGAATGGCATTATAGGCGTGAGTGTATGGATGGATGGAAAATCTACAAACTGCTCTAGAAAAATCCATCAAATAAAATCTAATGTAAATTCTACTAAGTGTTTTTTTTATTTTGTATGATTATAAATAAATTTTAGATTAAATGTCATTTGTACTTTTTACCCGACTGCGCGACGCAAAGGAGGGTAATGTGTTTATCAGCCTATGTATGTATGTATGTTTGTACCTTTGTGGCACTATTTAGACCAAACGCGTGGGCCGATTTTGATGAATGATACCTCGTTGGATTTGTCATAACGGCGCGAGTGTCATAGAAAGTATAATTAGGAAAAATCAAAATGGTCGATATCGGACGCCATGATGTGAAAATTAAAAAATGAAAATTGACGAACTATGTCAAGTGGGGTATCGTTGAATAGGTATTTAAAAATCATCTTTAGGTTTCTCATACCGTATTTTAATCAGAATTACCGTTTAGGATCTAGGACGATTTAAAGTTGGTTAGTTACGATTTTTCACTTAAATGTACTTTTAATTCGGACATTGTTCAATTTCTATCAAAGTGAGATCTATATACAGCTGATGAGGAGATCAATATACAAATATAAATATCTGACCCTAACTAAAAAGTGTAAAATAAAATAAATTATTTTAAAATTTTAATAATAAAAAACCCGACTGCGTAATAAAAACTGAAAAGAAAACAACAAGTAAGTCCAGTAGTCAAGACTTTTATTATTGAATATTATTGAATAACATAAAGATTTTAACAGTCGGGACCCATCAAAAATCCGGCTTCCTAATAATGGGTCCCGATTGTTAAAATCGTTATGTTATTCAATAATAAAAGTCTTGACTACTGGACTTACTTGTTTTTTTCTTTTCAGTTTTTATTACGCAGTCGGGTTTTTTATTTTTTAAATTAATTTATTTTATTGACTTGTAACATTTGTGTTTTTATTTATTTATTTATTGTTATGACTTGCAATAAAGAATATCGATAAACAAAACAATCGATTACAATATTTGTTTCCAGCGGTCGCGAGAACGTATCGCTGGCTCTGGACGGCGTGTCGTTCTCTACGTTCCCGAGTGAGAAGCTGGGCGTGGTGGGGCGCACGGGCGCGGGCAAGAGCTCGCTGCTGGCCGCCTTACTGCGGGTCACGCCGCCCGCGCGGGGACGCATCGTGTTGGACGGGGTCGATCTCGGTACCTTGAACTTGAGAGCGCTAAGGTATTCACTACTTACAATGCACCCGCTCTTGGTTTTTCTTAACGTCTTTTTCATACCCAAAGGTTACCGGGAAGAAAGGTGGGGAGGGGTACAAATTGTCTCCTTTGGTGACAAATTTTGACAAATTAAGTACTTACTGATTTTCTGTCTAGTTAAAATCAAGATCTGAGACTGAGACCTGGGCAATGTCGAAATAAAGGACATGCCAAATTTAGCTCAATGTATTATTTAAAAGCGTCTCAATTGGTAAACAATAGATAATTTTCTGATATTAACTAATAAATACAATTAATGTAACACTCAGAAACGTTGATAGACAAAGCTTCTGCTCAGAAACGTTGATTAAAGTTAAAGGTTCTTTAAATGTAATACCGTCCTGGTTTACGTCAAAAAAACGGAAAGTAACAGTATAATATTTTAAAGAGCATTATCTTGAATGAATGTTTCTGCAAGTTCTGCAACATTTTCTAGGATAGCTATGTCTGCATATGTGTGTGTGTATATGTCGATCTATAAAATATTAGACTTGTTTCGGTTTATTTTAACTTATATTAGGACGGAAGGAAATGCCTTGAACAAAAAAAGTTAAGTCGAAAACCTATTTCAGATCACGCATCGGCATGATACCGCAGGAGCCGTTTATATTTTCTGGCTCGATCCGCGACAACGTGGACCCGTTGCGGCAGTACTTGGACGTCGAGGTGTGTCGCGCGCTGGAGGCGTGCGGGCTGGGGGTGGGGGGCGCGGGGGGTGTGAGGGGGGCGGGGGGGCTGGGCGCGCCGGCCGACGCGCTGTCGAGGGGACGCAAGCAGCTGCTGTGTCTAGCGCGGGCGGTGCTGCAGCGGGCTAAGGTACGACAGCTCAGCAGATATTTCAATAGTGGAATGTGGATTCGACTATATTTTATCTAAATGATCTAAACTCAACTAGCCCTTGTCCCGGAAACTTTATGGATATTTCGTTTTAGCGCTAAACAACAATGTATGTATGTATGTATTGTTTTTATTCTTTATTGGATTTATGTATTTTCTCAACTTCTTATCGTGTAGGTGTATGGCGAATTGGCTAACCTGGTGTCAGAGTTTTCGAACCGCACAGTGACCTCTGACTTGGTTTTAACGACTGTAGTCAACTGTTCTAAAACTATTACATCTGGTTTCCCCATTTTTTGTTACAAAAGCTTTCTTTATGTAACAGCATAGTGTGCACGCGTGTCGTAACTTGATTTTCTGGTTTTTTGTGTTTTCAGTTATATTTTATTGCAAAATACATAAAATGTATTGTAATCAGTTACTTAATTACTCAGCAATTTTTTTAAAATAATTTTACTTGCGAAATAATAAGTCTAGATTAAGAGTTTCAGTTTCTGCTTAACTGTTTGTAAATAAATATGTTTACATAAATATAACAAACTAGTTTTCCGCCCGGGACTTCGGGAAAATTATGTTCATCAGGGAAAATGTAGGATTCTAACGGTAAACAATTTTTTCAAATCGGTCCAGTAGTTTCGAAGCCTATTCGATGCAAACAAACAATCAAATCTTTCCTCTTTATAATATTAAGTATATACACTGTTTTCTTATTACTATTGTCATACAACTCAACATTCGCTTTTTCAGGTTCTCTTAGTAGACGAAGCAACAGCGAATCTCGACCATGAAACAGAGCGAATGATTCTGGACACTATCCGAGGGTCATTCGCCGGCTCCACCGTAGTGTTTGTGGCCCACCGCGTGGCCGGCGTGCTAGAGTGTGCGCGTGTGTTAGTGCTCGGCAACGGGAAGGTTCTAGAACTCAGAAGCCCAGACGATGCGCTTACTGATCCTACTTCGCATCTCTACAAGCTGGTCCATCCCGATCATCACTATGACAGCTGAATATACGTGAGTTATAATCAGACACGATTGGAACACGACTAACTATCGAAGGTGCCTTTAAAAAAATCAGCCTCTAAACTAGAAGTTCCCCAAAGACAAGGGTGGGTGCAGTCTGGTTGGTGATGCTGTAATTACATTTGAAAATGGCTTTATTTGGTTTAAAAATGTTGATCAGGGCTGCCCTTGAAAATTGTGACTGATTGGATTTCTAGTCACGTAGCGTAAGAATCAGCTATCGACCGGGGCTAAGTTGGCGACTTTTATTACTTGTCATGAGGAAATCTAGCTTGACACTGGACGGATCGTCTCTATTTTACATGCGTAAGAAATAAAATCGCACTTCGACTACCCTTGAGTGTACATTTACTGAATGGTTTACTTTCTCTAATGGATCTTGTCTAGGAACTGAACCAAAAGCTCTCGCGGAACAATATGCACCTGCCATGATCCTCTATTAATCACCCTAAGGTTGACTGGTACATATACCTTAAGGCATTAAGTCCGCCATTGTACATTTGTGCATTAAGTTATATAAATAAATAAATACCTGGTGAGCTACTCTAAAAGCAATAGCAATCCCTTCGGCACATCTGTGACTTTTTAGAACTAGTTGTTGTATTTTTATAGGTTTTTAACCACTGTTGTACATAACATTCCTTGCCGTAAAGATGCACTTGATTTATTTCTCTAATAGAATATTGAGCAGCACTTAAGGATTGCGTCCATAAAAAGCTACTATAAAAAAAACATCTTATAATTGATTGAGATTTACTATTGTGATTTTATACGATACATTGTTCTATTTTCATTCTTGTCTTCTAAATTATTCTTATTATTCTTCTGTTTCTTGCGTAATGTATTATAGTTTATTATTACCAAAAGTTCAATTTCTAGTAAGTTTAAATAGGTTTGAAAGGATGACAGATCCCGTTTCAAGACAACAAGTGTAGTTTTAAGGAATTTTACTGATATGTTAACCAAAGTATTGTATTATTATTGGAATATCAAAGTTGTTTATGCTGTTGTTACTTTATTTGGGGTTACATCCAGAGCAATGTAAGTGTTACGAAATGGTAAGAATTTAGGAATAATGAGGCTGGACTTAGACTGAAAGTGAAAGATTTGTTGTATTGTTACCATATTATTTTTTCAAACGATTTGTAATGTGTAGGTAACGATTTGTAATGTGTATTCGTTATTTTCAATTCATTTTTTCAGTTACTAGTGTTACTACTCTGGAAGCTTCCCGAACCAATTTTTAGCCGGTAGTGTCGACACATTTTTGCCGGTTTTAGCTAACAATTTTATATGTAAGTAGGTACTTATATGTAGGTATATTTTAACCATGATCGGCGATCTATGTAAATATTTCTTAAACACAGTGAATTGAACTAAGCATCTGTGTAAATATGTGTAATACCAATATAAAGATTTTAAAAGAAAAAGTTTATTATAAAAAAAATTATTACATTTCATGTCAATTTTCTTCAATATGCGAACTCCTATGAATTTATTAACATAAATGACTGTTAGTGTTTGTGATTGATTTAATGACGAATCGAACATGCAAAGATGTATCTAGTCGATAGATAAAAAACTTCGAGATAAAGTCGAGTCCTGTATCTCGCTGCGACAAAATGACAATGTTTATTTTAATCAACGAAAAGTATTTGTATTTTTATTTTGTTTAGTGAATAATTGAAAGAGACGATTAGAAAACGCTGTAACGTAGGTAGGTTCAATACCAACACACTGAATGAATTTATACAAGTAGTGCGCGCCGTGTCAAGCTTTATGCAGGTTTTAATGTAATTACAATATATCACAGATGTCACATATGGAGTATAAATGTTAGAGGCAGATTAAAAGTTATTGACAGAATGAACTTTTCATCGGTTTAAGTCATTTTCTATCAGCTGGTTTACAGTTTTATAAGAAGGTAAAGTCAGTACCTTGTACGCACTATTTGTATGGGTTCAATGAGTTGGCGTCATGTCTGTATGTTATTATTTATTAGTATATAAATTGCCGCTAGGTATTTGAATTCATGACCATTGATTCCTTTATGAAACCATGTGATATTCAAAGTTTTTTTAAATTACTTAATAAATGTATATTATAATTTTTTTTTTGTTGTTTACATGTTGCGTTCCTCAGGTTTCTTGTATGGGAAGTCAATGTAATCGAAAATTTCTTCTTCAGATGAAATCGGCACTGGTTCCCCAGGAACACCTGAAATAAAGTCGAATTTAATAGTTGTAATAATAATTTAGTAGTCCTTCCTTATCGTGTAGGTGTAATCAAGTATGTGGCGAACTTGATTAGTCAAGTGTAACTGATAATTGGCAGGCGTCTTCATTATAGGTAGGTACAGTACTGCGATCGCTAACCCGCGCCTTCTCAGTGTTGCGATCATGAGCAAATCTCCCTGGAGAAACCTTGCTTCGCAGGGAGCCTTTTTGGGCTGATAAAGTAATTCAAACTCATCACAAAAATAATCAGTATTCAAATAATCACTACTAAATTGTCAGAGTTTTCTTACCGCCAAATGGGCTGTGAATTTAGTAGTGATTATGTTGCCTATTTGTTAATCCAGGGTGTCAGCTACCTCCATACCTTTTATCAAAATAGGTCCAGTCGTTTGAGCGTGAAAGAGTAACAAACATCTATATATCCATACATCCTCACAAACTTTCGCATTTGTAATATTATAGTAGGATACCGCATCACTGCCGTCTAGTTTTGCGTATACGCACCAGTAACTCCGAGCGGCCGTAGCGAGTACTCGTTGAGAGTGAAGTGTCGTTCGAGTGCATGTGCACGCATGGTCTTGTTGAAGACGTCGCTGCCGGTGAAATAAAGCACCGCGCAGTGGTACTGCTCTGGCGGTATCAAACGGATGTCTAGCCGACGCGCCGGCAGGAAGTCTGATAGTCGACACACGCCCTGCAATAGATTCAAAGATGTATGATTTATAATGATAATACAAGGTCAGGCGGGTTCCCACGCTTGTTTGCGATTTGGTCAATACAGCAATGTGTACCTAAGTTTCTTGTCCACTGGTAAGAAGGTAAAATGAAATTGTATAGGTACCAATTGAAGGAATCGTCTGTGCCACCAATAGACATTATTAAATCGATTTTGTTATCACCGGTGGCAGCCTCTCAAAATCTCAGTAAAAAATAATACAGACCATGAATTTAGTTTCCCCGATAGAGATGGTGTCAATAACAAGTTCATCCAAAGCTCCCACCAAGTTCTTCAAAAGTCGCTCTTGTTCTTCTCTATGCTTTTTCTTTCCTTCTACTACTTTCACAGACGGATGTGTTACCAGGGCGTCGATGTCACCACTCTCTGTTTTGCCGCGTCTGAATAAAAAAACATCAATAAAGTGAATGCTAGCAGGTGGACGTCGCAAAATTTTAAGTGAAGATTACCACAACACATTAGTGAAAACAGCGCTCAAATCGGTTAAGTCGTCACTGAGATTAGCGCGCACTAAACGCCTAGAAAAACAGATTTTTTTACATTATTTTGGGTTCTATTACGTCTATAAGGGTGCCCAACAAAAGTTTTTTTTCATACTAGATAGTCCAGTAAATATTTCGACCATGCCGAGGCAAAAGGAGATTTAGCTATAATAAATTAATTCAGTTTTAGTCACAAAGGTCACCGCTGTTTCATTCAGAAATAAGAATACAACTAAGTATAGTGATTCAAATCGTATACCAACCTATAACTACCACAAATAGTAACAGTAAATTGTGAATCATATTCACTTATTATATCTTCCATTTTTTTTTCAATTTCCTCAATCTCCGACCGAGGAATCTTCTTTTCAAAGTCTTCAAAATACCTAAAAAAATAATTTAAAGTTGGTATGCACTGGGAAGTCAAATCGGTGGCATTGCTAAATAATGCTTTTAAATTTACATACACGAAATAAAATATACAATTAAAGAAAATCCTCGAAAGAAAATCTTCCCGGTTTTATTGACCTTAGGTAAGAAATCTTCTTACCTGACCTTATATAGGTAAGAGACTTCTTAACAGAGATTGTTAATTAATTAATTTAATTACATATTATTAGAGCTCTTTCTCACTTACTTTAACCCGAGAATTTGATGATGATTTAGTTTGTCCTCGTTTTTTCTAAGGTCTTCAATTGTTTTTACGCCACTTCTAACAAGCTCTGCTGCTTTTACTGGCCCGATACCCGAAACACGTGTCAATAAGTTAATGGCTTGGGCTTCGTCATCTTGATGAATATTTTCAAGCTTTTTTAATTTCCCTGTTTGCAGAAACTCATCTATTTTCTTAGCAATTTTTTCTCCAATACCGCTTAATTTTTTGGCTTCGTCTCCAGATTGAATTCTTTTAGGATGAGATGCTAGGACACTAGCAGCCTTTCTGTAAGCATTGTATTTGTGTATATTGCGGCTAACATTCTTTTCGTAATCTGCTAGCTCCATGAGAAAGTCACAGAAGTCCCCATTCAGGTTGTCGGTGCCTGAAGGATTTTTACGTTTGCTCATTTTTACTGCAAAGTTAACAGTAAAATTAAAAAAAAAATGTATCACCCCCGACATTCGATTGCTTAATAACTTTTAAACGGCTGAACACATTTTGGTCAAACATAAGTACATACCATCTCGATCACGTCAGCTTTCAAAATTAAAAACCCACATCGAAATCGGGCCATTCATTTAGGAGCTACGATGCCATAGACATACAGATACACACGTCAAACTTATAATACCCCTTTTTGTCGGGGTAAAAATAAGTCGGTCCATTTTATAGACCAACTAGCTTTCCGCCCGGGACTTCGGGAAAATAATGTAGCCTATGTCCATTGGGGATAATGTAGCTTTCTAATGACGAAAGAATTTTTCAAATCAGTCCAGTAGTTTCGGAGCCTATTCAATGCAAACAATCAAATCTTTCCTCTTTATAATATTATATTAGTATAGACACAATGATTAATAGTTACATGCGGCGGTTAGCAAGGAAAGAGGCAAATACCAGTATGATGCGACGCGGACTGCGGTTTAAGCGAAGCAAGAGACCAAACTTTTCAAATTTTGGCGCATTTTTTATTGTTAAATTGGCACTGTTGATAAACGTTTCGTCACATCTTTTCTTATTTTGAATACTTTACATTAAAAAAGGCAATATCGCGTGAAGGAACTTTCTATAAAAAGTATATGTATCTACTGAGAGCTCAAAAGAGAGGTAAAAATGGTACAAAAAAAATTCTAAACGGGGATAATAGTAAATCTATACTTAAAAGAATACATTGCAAAATGTATATTCTGTGTGTATCGAAACATAGATGAACTAGCGGCGGATTACCAAAATGTCAACAGTCACTGTCATTTTGCTTCTAGGTTGTTTGGTTAAAAATCCATTTTTCGTGATAAATGTTAGACATAAGTGAATATGTGGTATATATTTAGGATAATTTAATGTTGTTACATATAAAATAAGTGAAGTACCTGTTATATACGTTGACCACAAATGAAATAACGCTATGGAAAATTTAACAGAAAAACTGTTTGAGTATTTTGGACATAGAAGGTTCAAAAGTGAACTACAAGAGCAAGCTGTTAGAGCGATTGTAAGAGGTAAATATTCACATCTTACATAAATATTGAACAGATAATTCGCATTTTTAGACTGAAAGTTCACACGCAATATCTTAATGTCACACAATTAAGTTGGTGATAAATGTAAACAACTTGTTATACATTCACGAACCTACTCAAACGAGTCGTATTGTAACAGTGCTACCAAAACAACGGAGTCAACTGTTAAGCTTCGTTCACATCACCTAAATTGCACTTGTTTACCATCCATTGCAGACATTGATAAAGTTCTGTATTATTATAACTTTTGTAATTTAAGTATTTGATTTTTTAGATGTCCATGACGTTTATGTATCAATGCCGACGGGATCTGGAAAATCCCTTTGTTTCCAACTTCCAGCTATGTTGAAAGAAAATAAGGTGGCTATTGTTTTCTCCCCTTTGCTGGCCCTGATAAAAGATCAGATAGATCACCTGACTAAGTTTAGAATTCCAGCTGAATCGGTAAATTCCAAAATGACATCTAAAGATAGAGAGCGAGTTCTGGACGATCTAAGAAGTATGAAACCAAACACTCGGTTTCTTTATGTTACCCCCGAACAAGCTGCAACTGGAACATTTCAGTCCCTTATGGAGCACCTGGTCAAGTACAGGAAAGTCTCATATGTAGTTGTCGATGAAGCTCATTGTGTCAGTGAGTGGGGACATGACTTTCGGCCTGATTACTTGAAACTAGGAAACTTGAAAGAAAAGTATCCCAGTATAACATGGGTAGCTCTCACAGCTACAGCAAGTGCTGAAGTAGCAAATGATATTTTAACCAATTTGAAATTGAGGCAGCCCGTAGCAAAGTTCAAAACCCCTAGCTTCAGGAGAAATTTGTTTTATGATGTTGTCTATCAGAATACTATAGAAGATGAAGTGGGACACTTATTAGAATTTCTACAAAAATGTCTAAAGGAAGATGAAAACATTAAACCCGTAAGTATTGATTTAAATTTTTTTTAAACTCTGAATTTGAAAAATGATACCTAAAAAATATCAAAATATATCTGTTTTAGAAAGACAGAAATGCTGTAATAGTATATTGTCGTACAAGGGAGCAGACTGAAGACTTATCTCAAATGTTGACAAAAAGAGGCCTGAAGTCACTGGCATATCATGGAGGTAAGTATGATATATTTATACTGATGAAAATAGAAATATTACACTAATATTTATGAGCGAGCCCTTAACTTATTCCATACCAAATAACTCAAAAAAATAATAATATCAACCCCAACATTCATTGCTTATAACAGTTATAACTTTTTACACACACTAAGAACCATCTTGACTACAACAGATTTCAAACAAAAAAACGCATCATAATCGGTCAATTTGTTTAGGAGCTACAATGCCGAGGACATACATGTTAAACTTATAACACCCTTGTTTTTTCTTCAAGGGTTAAAAATGGCCAGCGTTAGAGCTAAATAGCAAACCCATTATTTATAAAAAAAATAAAAATTTGAAAGATGCGTTTGGGCATCCAGCGCATGTTTTTTTGCAAACACAGAAAATGACCCGCTCAATTTCTATATCTTATCCTGTAATTGTTGGCCATTTTACAGAGTAACAATACGTTTTTGCGATATTTAATTGTTTTTAAGAGTATAAAAAACTCTCTTAGACATTTTGGTTCAAGTGGAACATTGTTTGAATGTTCTGATAAGGTCTGAAAGCGAGCGAGCGTGTTGAGGTGCAGGACAAGTGGACGCGCGGGGAGTGTCCGTGCGTGTGCGCCACGGTCTCGTTCGGCATGGGCGTGGACAAGGCCACCGTGCGCGCCGTCGCTCACTGGGGACTGGCGCAAAATGTCGCCGCTTATTACCAGGTAATGTAGGGATCAATGGGGATAGTCTGGCCATCGAAAGCTGTCCACGAGAAACGGCGGCAGATTTAAAAAGTCGTCCTGTGAAAAATGTTTTCTACAAATAAATCCACACTTCTATGTACGGACGGCCGCAACTCAGGTTACCACACACGTGCACTCTTTGATGTTGTGATAAGAGTGGTTTTGTAATAAAAAAAAATGGAGTAATCGGATGCGCTGTCCTCTGTACCTATCAAAAAGAAAAAAATTCAAATCAAATTAGTAAAAGCATTAACTACCTTCATCCAGTGTATACTTAGTGTTTTCAGAAGACGAATTTCAAATCTCCGTTTCTCGTGGCCAGCTTTCGCTGCCCAGACTATATTTTTTGACTCGAGTGCTTAATTACTATTTACCATCTTCCTAATTAGTTATTCTGCCGCCATATTGTAAACATAAACAGAATAAAACAAATTCTCGTAATGTCTTCAAAACATTATAGGATTAGCTTATTTATAGTATTTTTGGTTCACTAAATAAAGCTCTCTGTAGGGTTACTGGCGTTACTGCCAAGTCTTAAAACAATCAGCCCGCTTTATATACCGCTGCTCGAAATCTAGCCCTTTTTCATTAATCTTATGTGCAAAAGAGTGATTGTGACCTCTTTTGTCGACATCGATGGCGTTGGCGCTATATCTTTGTGATCTTATAACTATTTGAATCAAAACAGGAGTCAGGCCGCGCGGGCAGAGACGGCAAGTCTGCGTTTTGCCGCATCTACTACTGCCACAGTGAGAGGAACGCCGTCGATTTCTTGCAGAAGAAAGAACTGGCGATGGCGAAGACTCCAGAGCAGAGAAAACGGTGTAAGAACGCGTACAAGAGCTTCGAGATAATGGTCAAATATTGCGAGGAAGTCAAGTGAGTAATTAAGCCGCTGTCCATTACACATTGACAATGAAGACATTTTTACGTTTTTATCGCTTCGTAAAAATTTCAATTGTTACTTCGACGCTATTATTAAATTAATCAACCAGAACAAAAAGGTGTACACAATGTACCGCGACACCGTTAAATTGTTAAGAGGTTTTAATTATTTTCTCCACACTGTTGCTGTTGTCCGATTTTACTTCTTTAGCACACGAAATAAGAACAATGGAAAGAGCTTGCTGTGTTGTTGAGTGTACGTACATACTCCATTCATCCACATACCCAGGCTTTTACAGGCGTCGTGTTCACATGCAGACACATGATAAGCGCATTATAGGTTAGAAATATTTTGATAAGTCACACAAACTTTAGATAAGTATACTTAATTGCTCAGCTCTAGAGTTATTTCAGATTTAGTTAAAATTAGTAAATAAGAAAATTTGTGATGCGATTTAAAAGAGCAACCTCAGAGTTTCTTGCCTATTCTTCTCTGAGGAAGACTGCACCTTTGCGAATAGGCGTATTAGTGTCAGTAGGGTCAAAAGAACGAATGTGTATATATGTATTTAAATTGTATAATGTATGTTTGTATGTATTTCAATTGTGATCTTGACTTGTTTTAAGTGGCATCCTGAATGTCCTATAAAATAAAGATTTTTTATATTCTATTCTAATTGATCCTAAGTGATTCGCAGAAAATGCCTTATTTCTTTTCCGCGCTTGTTAGCTAACAATTTTATTTTATGACTTTAAAAAAACAACATAAACTTAATACGCCTTGGGGAAAGTTACCCAATATTAAAGGTATTTTTTTTTAATTGTCATTTTTACTAGACAATGAAAAAAAAATTGACAGCGAAACACCCTTCCTTCCTTATCATGTAGGAAGTAAAGTGTGTGGTGAACGAAACTCCCATTGACTTTATCTAGGTGTCGGCACAAAACTTTCGCTGACTATTTCGGCGAGGAGCTCCCGAAGTGCCTGGGGCGCTACGACGTGTCTATATGATAAAAAACGTATAAACTACGAAACAGCCATGTTTAACCAAGTTAACCCATGTTATAAGTTAACCCATCTTATAATAATAATAAAAAAACAGCCTTCCTTACTTATCGTGTAGGACCTACAGTAAAGTGTGTGGCGAAGGAAACTCTCATTAGATGTCTTTATCTAGGTGTCGGCACAGAACATTCGCCGACTACTTCGGCGAGGAGCTCCCGAAGTGCCTGGGGCGCTGCGACGTGTGCACCGACGAGCGCGGCGTGCGGCGCGCGCTAGAGCAACACATGCGTCGGGCCATGAGCGCCAGGCTCGAGCGCGGCGGGTTCGTCTCCAACGAAGACCCCTCCGATTTATACGGTGAAGGCCGCTACGGACAGAAGAGGTGAGTCTCGCTGTCTCACAAGTCATCGGTTATTCTTTGACAAATATCCTTTCGTTTATGTATAGAACATTATACTGAATTGCTTAATTAGAATACATCTAAGAGTATTTGGCAAATTGATATTTTTAAAAACAGGAAGATGGAAAACACGCGGCGAATACGCCATTTCTCCGCAAGTTTTTTCATCATTGGTTTACAGACAGTAAATAATCATTATGATGATGATGACAGTTATTTAATTTATAGAGAAGCTGAGTCATACCAGAAGGATGAAAGCGATGGATCTGACGGTGAAAGCGAGCGGCGACGCGTTGCACAAGAGACTCGCTCGCTCATACTTAGGGAATTTGCAAATAGGAAGAAAGGGAGTGACAAAGACAGACGAAACAAAGACGAGGAATCTGCGAAATATTCCAAGTGCAAAGCTGCAGAGAGCACTGGAAACAAGGTAAGAGCGTATCAAATTTGCTATCTCAGCATTTTGTAAAATGTGTGCGTTACTCGCGCACAGGTGGTCTCCTGCGCAATTTCAACCAATTACGAACGAATCTTTATTTTGAGCAAAAACTACTTAAACAGCAAAACGAACTATTCAAAACAAATTGACTTGAATTCTGTTTGAATACTTTTATTTTGGGATATAGTGACCGTGTTTATTTAACATTCCATCCGAAGGTTCTTGTACAGTCGCCATCAGATATATGGTAGCAGTCAAGGTAATCAAATATTTCGGAGCAGAATTATATTTCAATATATTCGTTACGCTAGTTATGGGCTATAATATCGGACAATATAATTCGTCAAAAATTTAAGACTTCAATAAATTCGTAACATACAATTAGGTAAAGATATCGGAACGAACAGAAGTCAAAGGTATCTAAGCAGTCACGTTGATCATAAATATCGGAACATTTATGGAAAATATACCGTAAGTCGTTCAAAATGCGTTACGGTGGACCCATGAAAAAAAGGTTTCTGACACGCATCAGTAATATGCTGTCAACAATTTGAATTAAGAGGTAGTTTGTTGTGACATTCTCCGAAAAGAGTGTGGACTTGTCATCGTGACAAATATATTTCCGTCTCTTTCGCAAATTGGACAGATAATACAGATATTCTTAACCAGACTAAGGCTGGATGTTCGGTTATATTAGTGAGCATAGATACAATACAAATTTACTTTATTGCACACAGAACAATTTACAGAGGAGTACAAATAAGAGAATAACTACAAAAGGCGGCCTTATTGCTTATTTTTTAAATTTAGATTAACCTCTTCATTTTTTTGTTTGAAGTCGGTTAATAAAACGAAGTGTTAGCTTTGAAAAAAATTAAGCGAATACATACAGTTTAAACTAAGAACCCCCCTTTTTTGAAGTCGGTCTTCTTCTTATCGTGTAGGTAGTCAAGTATGTGGCGAACTGGGCTAACCCTAGTGTCAGAGTTTTCAAACCGCACTATGGCCTCTGACTTGGTTTTAACGACTGTAATCAATCGACAACAGCCGGGACCGACAGCTTAACGTGCCCTCCGAAGCACGGAAACGCTCGTGATAAATTGCCACTTTGGTCACCCATCAGGTTCCCTGCCTCTGTGTACGTTGCTTAACCTCAATGATCGGTTGAGATCAGCGAGAGCCACTGGGCTACGAACGCTTGAAGTCGGTTAAAATACTAAAACCTTCTCCTAAATGTAACAAATACTTTCTGAAAACCGCATAAAAATCGGTTCAGCCAAACGCGAGATAATCGCGGACAAACATACATACAAACAGGTCAAACTGGGAACCTCCTTTTTTTTGAAGTCGGTTAAAAAGTGGACAAAAGTGGACGTCCAATACACCCACAATAAATAGTCTTCAACAAAATCATATTTGACAACTTAGTCAATATAGTAACGAATTCAAATTTGAACTATGTGACACAGACTTACGGTATATTTTCTTTTTTTCCATAAATGTTCCGATATTTATGATCAACGTGACTGCTTAGATACCGTTGACTTCTGTTCGTGCCGATATCTTTACCTAATTGTATTATATTGAAATATAATTCTGCTCCGAAATATTTGATTACCTTGACTGCTACCATATATCTGATGGCGACTGTATTACATTTACACCACTAAAATGATAATTATATTTAAAATTAAAACAATAATTTCCATATGACCTTGAACCTTATTGTTGTAGTAACAGTAGTTCACTCCACATGAATTTGTATTTATTTATACGACAATCGTTATTATCATTTACAGGTGAACGGATTAACAGTCGCCAGCCGTGAGAGTTATCTATCTCTTCTCAAGGATGCTTTAAACCATAATCTTGCCAACATGAAAAATATAGACGAGCCAGACAAGCATTTGTCGAAACACGATGTAGAACAGTGTGCTATAGAAATAGAGTACGAAGCCTTTTCGAAAAGTACCGTTGTTAGTCTTTACAGGCGTGCCCTGACCAAATTGGTAAATATATACATTTTTATTTACATGTGACGGGATCAAGCTACAACCATCCAATGTATTAGGTCCTTACCTATGAAATATGCGCTTTCCATACAATATTTTTTGAAAACTCATTTTCACATACTAAAGTTTTTGGATTTTTCTCGGAAATGCGAATTCCAAATTTAACAAGATTTTGTGGGAAGATTTGGAAAACATTAAGTTGACTTTAATCATATTTAGTTTATTGAAATTTTTAATTATAACAAAAGTACAGCAAAATGCACTGAAACGGGCAATACAGTAAACAAGCTATGTATGAGCTTCGTTTTCAGTAAATAAATCTAAAGTAAAAATGTATTGATTTCACTGAAACTTTCCGTTATATGACCAAGTTTTTAAATAAAAAAACAATTTTGTTAAAGAGCTGTGCAATCAAATAAATTATGAACAAAATTTAGCTTGAGAAAATATCTAATTTAATTCTAAAACGGGTCTTATTTCGCGTCTATATATTTATTTACCTATTCCCGACGTTTCGACGCGGTTGCACGCGCCGTGAAAAAATAATATTAGACATTTCCAGAAATGTACTTTCTGGAAACTACCGATTGCCATCAGTTTTATTATGCTTTCTATTTTATTAATAACTAGCTTTACGCCCGGGACTTTGTTCCCGTGGCAATTTCGGAAAATTATGTAGCCTATGTGTTTAATTATGTAGCTACCTCCATACCAAATTTGATCAAAATCAGTCTACCCGATCTCGAGTTATAAGTGTTGTAACAAACACGACTTTCTTTTATATAAGGTCCTAATTTATTAGTCACTTACCTTCTAATGCGTTATTGTATAGGTTGATAGTATTCCAAAAAACAACATAAAAATTAATTATCTGAAAATTAAATTTTGTAAAAAAAATTAAAATTAAAATTCAATTTAAAGATAAAGGAATGGTTCTCTTTCGATTATAGCCGTCCACTCCCCGCTCGCCCGCTCTACTACTACCATTATTATTTACGTTTGAATGGATGGGTTTATTCAACATAGTAATGAAAAAATATCATAACAAAATTTTTCAAGACCTTTTAAATTTAATATTATGCTTTTGTTTTTTGACTCAAATGATATATTTTGATCTACACAATAACGTGTTAAAAGGAAAGTGACTAATAAATTAGGACCTTATGTATATAGATTTGATATGAAATACTTTTTTAAATTCTAGACTATAAGTATAATTGGTCATTAAATGTGATATCCGAATGTTTTCAGATATCCTCAGTGAAAGCGTGCAAAGATAGGCTCTTTCCTGAATTAAAAACCTTTGAGCCAAGAAAACTTAACACCCTAAGCGAATTCGTAAAAGATAACGAATCACAACAAAAAGAGAAATCTAAAAAACATCACGGTTTTATCACCGCATCACAACTAGAAAGAGGTACAAGATTAAGCAACTACTAAAACATTTCCTAACTTAATGCGAGATAAAAATAACTTAAAATTATATGTTTTTAGGTGATTTTGAAAGCAATGAAGAGAGACCACTTTCAAAAGCGGACAAAGAGACAAAAAGGAAAGCAAACTCTTTTAAAAGAGATCCACTAACGCAAACAAAATTACAAACGTTCTTTAGAAAATCTTCTGAAGAATCTCCTTGTGGGTCTCCGGACGTCGGTGAAGAGGAAACGCTTCTTATAGATGAATCTAATAGAAATAATTCAGATGACACGACTCTTAAGTTAGAAGAAAACAGCAAATGTGAATTTGATATCCACAATGACACGACATTGAAAATTTGCGAAACACATGACAAAGACGACAGTGGAGACGACAGTCCAAAAAAGACTTTTGTCATAAATATAACTCTTCAAGGCGTGCCCAGTAAAAAGAAAGATGATCAGTTAGATCTTACTGAAAAAGTTACTAAAATAAACAAGGAACCAACATCTCCGTTAAAAGCGAAACCTACAGCTAAAAGAAAAATAAAAGTCTTATTTGGAGAATCATCAGGCAGTGACGAAGAGGAGATAAATATAAAGAAAAAGAAAAAAAGAAAATCAGATGACATAACAACAAAACCTAAACTGGAATTACATGAACCAAAAAAGATAAAAACAGAAAAAGAGGAACAAAAATCTAAAACAGAAAAACATGAAATCAAGGACAAATCTGAACACTCAGACTCAAACAAGAACAAAAAAGATGATAAGAAAACAAAACGAGAACATAAACACCACAAGGTAACAAAAGAGCATAATGACAAAAGAAAGAGACCTCATGAAGATTCTAATAAAAACAAAAAAGTTAAGACTGAAAAGAATATTAATAACAACGAAGCCAGTAGCTCAAAACCTGATAACGATGCAATAAATTCAAAACTTGAAAAAGATACCTTAAGGGTGCCCGAACCTATAGCCTTTTCTAAAGACTTATCAGATAGCGATTCTGAGAAAAATTTGGTAATAGACGATGGCACCGAATCTCAAACGGACGACAAAAATTGCAATGAAACCAAAAATACTAATCAAAACGTTTCAAATGACGCAAAAAATTCATTTGACATGAATACAGATACTTCTATGCCTTCGAACACTAATACTTCAAGTGAAACAAATAACTCATCGATTCTTGAAAAGGATTCAGAAGAAATTGTAAAACTAGACAAAGCTTACAAACTCAGTAGAGAAGCTGATAAAGTTCTGCAAGAATTAAAGCAGTTCGCCGAAATGCCGCCTGATACTCTTGTAGTGGAGAAACCTGAAATTGTGGAGAAAACGCCTCCAAAAATATCTGAAAAATTACAATCGTCAAGTAAACATCACACGAAAGAAACTTCACAAAGAAGTAAGCTCAGTTTAAATAACAACAAAGAAAAACATAGAGATAGGAAAGATAAACCAAAAGATTCTCACAAGTCTCATAAACACGATAAAAAGAAAGTCAAAGATGATGTACCAATAAAAAAAACGGAAAAACTTGATGTTGCTGGGCTTGTAGTAAAATTGTTAATGCCGTATTACAAAGAAAAGAAAATAAGCAGTCGTGAATTATTTAAAATAACCGCTCGACATATCGTTCACCAGTTACTGGCTATTCAAGTTACAGGTACTTGATTACTTTTCTTCGTAGGATACAAAATATGATGCTCGCATTTAAGTTGATATCAGAGTTCCATTTCGATAATAATCATCGAAAGAGCAAGTGTAAAAAAATATCGTAAACGCTCCCAATTGTCCAACAAATGCGATCTTCATATTTCACAATAAACCAGCTTGCTCTATGCGAAATATTTATATTTTATAAATTTGGTATTTTTAACCGATAAATTTATATTTTATTTCAGAAGAAGCAGCTATCAACATGCTACTAAAAAAAGCATTCAATGAGAAAGTGAAAATTGAAAAAGAAAGTGACTTAATTGTACAGTTGAATTTAAGCGATAATATATAATTTCTTGTTATTAAATATATTCTATTTATGGTTAGGCACGTTTAAATGCCATTTATCAAAAATATTAAACTGGTTCTGTTTAATAAACGAAATATTTTAAGTGTGATTGTCTAGTTTCTTGACCAGAAATAACAATTCAGACTTCTGAAAGGCAAGATTGTTTTAGAGTTAAGTAAAACACAGTAATTAGTTTATCACGTAAATATAAGTTTTATAATTTAAAACATTTTGCTTAAAATCTAAACGACATTCATCTACGATTCGATATAATATTAAAAATATACCAAAATGGCTCAGAGCGATTTTAGACATGTAAATATTTTCTGATCGTTAATAGTTTGAAAATTTTTATTTACTACGGTTGCTGTCGAAGGACGTGGTACTTTGAAGTCTTGCCGTATCTCTTCCCGCCACAGGGGTGAAATTCGAGGATTAGCTCATAAGCAGGACAGCACAATATTATATAGCACCATTCGCAAGTAAATTTATTCACGTCTGTGTAATATGTTCGAAGTGTGCGAATCAGGCCTAGGTGCGGATTCAGGTATTTGAGCTGGATAGGGAGAATAATGAAAATGTGCCACGCCGGGAACGGATGAGTCACACCAGTAAAAAGCTCCTACAAGTGAAGATTCTGAGGCCGATATTTGTGAATTAAGCATTCGTGAAGGTCCTGGAATTGGTGAAGAACTTCTATAAGTGGGAACCGTATTAGGAGAAATTGGCCTGTACGATTGCTCTGGTAACATAAAATCCGCTAGGACTGAGGGAGTTCCTTGAAGCACTACTGCTTTTGTGTGCGGATCTGATCCAGCAGATCTTAGTCTCTTTGAAGATGTATCCAAGATTTGACTCTGCGGATCTGATGCGTTTGGGTTATCAAGAGTTCCTGTTACAGGCGAATCAGACAGTCGACTGTACGCGGCTTCCGCGATCACTGATATCCGTCGTTTTGGACAATTTTTTTTCATTGCGTTAGAATTTGATGATCGTGTCTCAGGCAAATCAGAAAGACTACTGTAGACTGCTTCAGGAATGACGGATACACGCATTTGTTGCGAACTTGCCATAGTCGATGTTGAGCGTTCCAAAGGAGAATCAGATAAGCGGCTATAAGCGGCCTCGGGTATTACTGAAAGACGTCTTTTAGGAATTATATATTTCCGTTCGTTTTGTTTACTCGTGGTTGTGTCAGCGGCAGGTGAATCAGATAGCCGGCTGTATGCTGCTTCGGGAATAACAGAAATGCGTTTCTTTGGTATACCCGGCTCGGTTGAATTTAATTTTACACAAGGATTCGACAAAGGGGAGTCGGATAAGCGACTATAAGCAGCATCTGGAATTACCGAAAGGCGCCACTTTGGCATATCTGGTTCAGATAAATTCAAATAGTCGCTGGAGGTAGCTTGAGACAAACTGATTAAGCCACTGCAGGCAGGTTCTGAAATGGCTGATCCAGCGGATGCAGCAGAATATGGGGATGGGGCACATGTAGTGTCTTGGGCATATGTGGCGCCTTGTTTGGGGGAGTCAAAGTTTGATAATGTTATCTGGAAAGATGCGGCTTTTGGATCTGCGGATCTTGTTCCGGACGTTGTACGTACGGTTTCAGAAGTATCTGAGCCAGGTGGCTTCATCACGGCAGGTGCTACCTCAGGAGTTTTAGATCTGTGTTCTGAAGTATTTGAGCAAGATGATCTCACTTCAGAAGATCCTGCTTCGAGTATTTTAGAATCTAACTTAGATGATTTCGTATTTTTGGAATTTTTAGCAGATGTTTCTGTTTCTCGTTGTGAAGAATCCAAAGTGGTTTCCGTTGTTGGAAAAGACCCTGCTGCGGGTGTTTGTGGCCTCTCCGGGACCTCTTGAACTGTGGAAATAGTCGTTTGTGATGATTCCGATATTAATACTCTGAATGCATGTGAAGGTCCTCTTACAGACTCAGGAGGAAGAAGAGTGACATCTGAAATCACAGAAATTCGTTTTTCTGGCCGTAAAGAAGTTGACGACTGAGATTTTTTTGATGATTTAACAAGTGCTGGATTGGAAGTCTTTTTAAATGGTCTCGAGACTAACGGTTGCCCCAGATTAGTGGATTCATGAGAATTCAGAGTTTCCTGTGCAGAAAAATCTGTTGTCGGTGTAGGTCCCACTGCGGGAAAATCACGCCTATGTGAAGGGCCTGGAACAGGGGAATCGGGCCTGTGCGAAGGTCCCGGTATGGGTGAATCGAGCCGGTGTGACGAACCCGTCGAGGATTCTAGTGCCGAAGGACGTCCTTTGCGTCGTTTGGCAATACTTCCAGTTGTAGTGACATCGGTAGCGGTGGATGGTCCCGGCGTAGGATGAGAAGTTTTCCGAGTTACATTTTTTGGTGGCGGTTTCGAGGGCGCGGGGTGTATAGAGCGTCGTTTCAAAGATTGAGATGCTCGAGTAGTCGACTGGTAAGACTCGCTCAGTTCCTTTTTCAGCTGTGGTTCGGGGATTTGCAGAGTTGATGAGTAAGAATCACGTAAAAAGTAAGGTAAGGGGGAGAGGGAGCGCTGGCGAAGAAAGTCAGGCGTCCGTGCGCGTCGCGGCGCGGGCGAGGGGCGCGCGGGCGGGTCCACTCGGGACGATAATCAGATGCGAAACGGGCGCTTGCGGGGCGGGGAGCGCGCGGGGCGGCGGCCGCGCTTGCGGGGCGCGCGGGGGGTGTCCGGCTCGTGGCTCGTCGACGTCGTCACCAGGTTCCGCGTGTTACCGAACGTCGGCTCGTGTCCGATCGTTTCTTGGAATTGTCGCACTTTCACAACCAATTCTTCGTCGTTCTCGACGAGGTCTTCGATCTGAAAAAGATTTGCAGGACATTATGCAGGTAACTTCCACTAAATAGATACATATTCAATTCATACGACGCGCAGACAGTGCCAGAAAGTATGGAGACGAGAAAATTATTATTGCACGTTAGTTTAGAATCTCTGCTAGAAGCATGAAGGAATACCAAAGGATCACATCATAATTACAAAGTAAAGATTGTCGAATTCGATGAGTGCGGCACGTGCGTTTTGAGCTTTATCGTACCACTAACTATCCGCCCAGGACTTCGAGCCGGTGGAAATTTGGGAAATTATGTAGCCTATGTGTCAATCCAGGGTGTCAGATACCTCCATACCAAATTTTATCAAAATTGGTCCAGCGTGAAAGAGTAACAAACATCCATACTTCCTAACAAACTTTCGCATTTATAATATTAGTAGGATGAATGTATGTACCTCTTGCCTGAAGTCGACGAGCATGTCGCTGACGAGGCGCACGATGTAGACGGCGACCTGCCCGCCCTTCGGGTTGAGCCGGCTGAACAGGCGCAGAAGAGCCGGCATCATCACTTCTGCCACTGTGCTCTTCATCTTCTACATAGGATAGACATTAAAACAAATATTTCATTAGAAATCATAAAAAGGAACTTATAAATAAAAAGTTTTATTTATACTTACAATGGAGTAACAACAAGATATAACAACATCCATTAAAGCATAACATTTATTCTGTTAAAATAATAAAGCAATGAATTAGCAAGGGTTCCATCCAACAATTTCTGCGAACTGTTAGCTTAGCATGCAATGCATGCACTGCCCTCCCTTACGTATGTACTTACAAACCATGCACAGGCAAAAATGTTAATTGTACAGTCACGGTATGAAAACTTTCGTCAGTTTTTAAATTGATTCCTTTATCGTCCCCGAGCACATATTGCCTTTTGAAAATTTGATACAGAACTGACTGTTGTGTTGAATAAGAAGATTATTATCATAGAAAAGTTCGCACATGTTATGATAAACTAAAAACTTATTTTGGTTAGGTTTAGAATCTTGTATTATGGCAACCTGCGTGATCGCAATTCCGCCAACTTCAGATGAACTTCTAGAGAGAAAATGCACGATGGGGAAAGTCACAGACATGTTCAAAAAAAAAAACAGCTATGTCATATAGAATTGATTGATTCCAAAATATATTTTGATAGCAAACTTCAAGCACTGTTGTTTATATTGGCGGGAATGCTTCTTACGCCAAGTGCAAGAGAAAATTGACATAAGATGACGAACCTCACGAACCTTGTAATTGATAGCAAACGTCATATTGAATTAAATGTAAGCAGCACTGTTTTTGTTCTGGAATGTTGGCACAATTGATTCCTGCATTAGTGCAAGCGAAAATCGGACTTAAGGTGACGAACCTTTTTATACCTCGACTGTACATGAATAAAGAAACTAAACTAATTAGTCCAACGTCCCTAGCCACCGCGATACAACTCACTCGACAAGTGTTTCGTCCCACTAAAGCGAGTATTATACCGAACGACTGTCACCGAATTGTTAGCAAGACCGACGCTCCACCCTAAACTGACCGGTTTGACTCACATAGACCTCAGTTTAAACCCTGCTCTGAGTCTGAAGCTAATCTCTATCTTCTACTTACCATTGCAAACGGTCTACGTATTGAATTGTTTGTACGAAATGCCACGTGAACGCCATTGTTACGTTATACTTTTGCATTTTTTTTGAGGTCGTACCTATTTGTGATGATGCGTTCTGGTGGCACCGCGTACAACAACACCAACAATAACAACAAAAACAGGACTGTAACGATTTTGAAATGTATTTAGGTTACCTTTATTATTAAGATTCCACCAAAGTCGATTGTCTGCTGATGATAAGGTTGAAATTAGAATTAAGTTGACTCTTTAACTTAGTGCGAGACCAGTCGCGGGAAGAAAGTGATTTTTATACCGAAATTGCGCGTGCATTGCTGTGCGTCATAATAGTAGGGGATACAAATAGGGATCGACCATAACCCATCCGTTTATGCGGAATAGAATACGAATGACTGAATTTTCCCATACTCATACTCAGTGTGCGCCCTATACTTTTTCCATACATTCTTTGACTCATCTCGACTCAGTCATATTGATTAAGACTAAAGCTTAAGTCTTACTGCCATACTCAAAGACGTCATTTAAAGTTTCGAGGGAGATTCCCGGTTATAGACACCCCCGGAAAAACACCCGGGAAATAGTGTTAATTAAGTTTTAATTTTGTTAAATAATATTTTAAATGTATCTGTAAGGTATTTATCTATGGGCCTAGTTGCCTGAAAATAAATGATTTTATTATTATTAAAGTACTGTTAAACTCTGATGTTGTCTCTTTCACTCTTGTTGGTATAAACAAAGGTAGCATGACATTTAATTACTTCTTAACTTTAATTGACGTCTCTGAGTACGGCAGTTAATTTTAGAGCCAATCGTGTAAAAAGAGGCCAGTCTTATTATAAACGACTAAAGGACTCGAGTCTCTTTCATCACTACTACCAACCCATAACTTATCCAGGAAGACAGTAGCTAGTTTTTATACTCTATACGCTTCATACATTCGATTTGTAATCAGTAAACAGATGGGTAAAAAATTAATTAAAAAAAGGACACCTGAATCTCTAATTAATCATAGTGTGGTCAGGATTTTTTAGACAACCCATTTTGGATAAATTAACACACTAAATCTATACAAGTATCATGAAGCTGAAGAATGTTTGATACTTTTGCTTCAAATTGAAAAAAATATATTTACGCAGTGATAGGCCAGTTGGAAATGAGCCAGACTGGTAACCGGAAAATTACGGGTTCAATTCCAATACCAGTTGCCTGTATCACTTGCTTAGCGGTGAAGGAAAACATCTTGATGAAACACGCATGTCTAAAAAATTCGTTTTCAAAAGGCACGCGGTCCACCAACCCTCATTGGGCTAGCGTGGTGGGCTATGTCCTAAATCCCCTTCGTGTTTCGAAAAGAGGCCCGTGCCCCTCGATGGGGACGTAAAAGGGCTGGTAAAAAAAAATTTAAGGAGTGTGTACTAAACCATGGATGAATACCTATGGATAAGATTTTTTATCCAAAAAAAATAGGAAGACGGCAATAAATTATACGAGCTAATGTTGTATCGATTTCTCGAAAAAGGCTGTAAAGATAAAATTCACAGGTCAAATTAGGCTGGGGTCTTGTGTCGAAAAGTCGATTTATCAAACTTTTACTTCTTTCTGAAATAAGTACCTACCATTATTATAAAGTCAAATACCCTGATACTGGGATAAACAAACAGACAATAAATATAATCCGGCGTTACTTGGCGACAATCCATGCTTAATGAGTCAGCAAAGGAAGTAGTTCTCTTTCTGTTAATATCAATCCATTTTAAAAGTTAATAAGCACCTCACAGCTTGATATCTGCTGTCCCAGCATTGGCAATGAGACTTCACACTCATGAGAGATAATTGTCAACGAAAACACAATCTTAAATATGTATAACAATAGAACTAAGTTAGTATTTCTTTTGAATTCGATAAAAGTCGACAAAGCATTCAGCTCGGGCTCTAAACTCGCCTCTAATGTAATATCCCACTTAGCACACTTGCATCATAATGTACTATTATAGATTTAATTTGATTCTTTTTTTTTTGTTGGCCCTTTAGATCAAGATCGCCTATTTTACATTAACTTACTTGATTAACGATGTTCGTTGTAACTCTTTCTTGTAGGTCTTCCATGTCAGCTGCATCACCATCTCTCTTTTTTTCTGATGAAGAAAGATTTTTATAAATATAAAAAAAAATATATTCATCCCTTGAGCTTTTAGACACAGAGATTGGATATTGTCAAAATCTGAATATTCTCTTTAGCCGTTTTTACTGCACGTGGGAATATTATTTATAGAAGCTTAATCTACAAAAGTTTTTCTAACTTTGTGGAGACGCTTATAAGGCCAATATAATAAAACCAACAAAAAATTCAAATCGGATTTAAATCCTACAAGAGATTTTAATGTTTTAATAGCTTCATTTGTTGCCAAATAAGACTATCCTAAGTTTTCCCCCTCGGCGGAGGTTTGCATAAGTGGTGGGGGATATTTTTGCGATTTTTCGGTTATATCTCGTAAAGGACTTACAATATCGAAAACTGTCCAGCATAAAAGTTGGCGGGCATTTAATCTTGCGTAGGATAAGACCAGATTCATATTTTTTTGACTACCCGTTCTCATGCTTTAGCTCATCTAAGTTGGATAACTTTCATGTATGCATTTTGTAGTCTATTTTATTATTAATCGATATGATTTTGTTTGGTTAATCTAACTTGAACAGTTTAGAAAATACGACACTTTCAGTGATACTCTTATTTTTCGACATTATCCTAAATAACTCGAAAATAAAGAAGATCGAGGACTGATATTAAGCATAGTGTTCTTAGGGCCTGCCAGTACACCACCTGAAAGAATGACAAAATCAGTCGTTAGGGAATTTGAAAGAAAACGATTTAATATCTCCATGCTTAATATCAGTCCACTCTTGGTCGCTTAGCCTGCTTGACGTTTCATCAAATTTTGATGAGCTAAAGCATAAGAACGGGTAGTCTAAAAAATATGAATCTGGTCTTATCCTGTGCAAGACTAAATGCACTCCAACTTTTATAAAGGACAGTTTTCGATATTGTAAGTCCTTTACGAGATATAACCGAAAAATCGCAAAAATATCCCTTTTGGGGTACATTTTTACCCCCCGCCACTTACGCACACCTCCGCCAAGGGGTAAAACTTAGGATAGTCTTATTTGGCAACAAATGAAGCTATTAAAACAATAAAACCTTTTGTAGGAATTAAATCCGATTTGAAATCTAAACCGATTGGGCTATATCCGTACATGCACTTTATATGTCATTCTAGTATTTAGTTGTACTGGGCAGCTTCATGCGCTGATCGGACCTAAACCAGTGTAACCTCCAATAAACCAGTGCAGTATCACCGTTATAATAGAGTCAAGTTTGACACCAGGTTTAGTCATGTTTGCCACACACTTTACACCTACACGTTAAGAAGAAGAATGGAGTGATCTCCTAAGCCTTCCTCTACGAGCACTCAACCCTATGTAGATATGTAATACAAGGCGACCCGAACCTGTCAACTCGTCAGTGGCTAGTCACTGATATATAACGCACGCCCTAGCGATCGTGTTCGGAATCTCTTCGGATTACTTCGAACCTAGTTGACAAAATCATTTTCTTTCAAATTCGCATGTATTATGTCTCTATATAGGGTTGAGTGCTTGTAGGCCTTCCTAAACCTCACGGTCGACCTCTAGGGCTATTATTACCATTAGCCCTGCCACAGGCAATGAATGGCTAGTTAAAGCTGTTATTGCCGTACCAGCGTTAACATTTAAAGTCGCTTTACTTTGCCTTCCACGACATTAATTATAAAAAAAATAAACCCACTAAAAAACGAATAGCCCAGTCTGTAGGTAGTTTTGCATTGCAAAAGGTGGCGTAGAAAATGTTTGGACACAATACTGTTTAGGTATGGCAGGTTAATAAAAATCCAAGCTCTCGACCTTGGAGGACCCAGGCGTTAGCCGCCATATTGAATTAAAGGTGCCAAAATTAGGTATATTTTAAATAACTTCTCAATTGTTTACTAAATCACAAAAGTGTCTATGAAGGGTTCAAAGAAGACAAAATTGCCTACATTTTTTGCATACATGATTATTCTGTAAGTCTTATAGGTAAAAAGTTACAAGCGAAATTCGGAGTCTTTAGACCCAGCGGTTTGGGCTGTGCATTGATATGTCAGTCAGTTAGCCCCCTTAATCCCCTTAGGGGTAGAATTTCCAAAATCGCTGATACACGTGTTCATTATTTTTTAATCATCAGCCTACATACGAAGTTCTAAGATCCTAACTTCAAAATTCATGGACTTTCATACAAACTTCCATCCCCTATTTAACCCTCTTAGGGGTGGAATTTCCAAAAATCGCTCCTTAGTGGATGCCTACACTACATAAGGTATCTACACTGGGCGTCAAAAATAAGTAGTACACTTTTCAAATTGCAATTACTCCTAAACTATAGTAGTTACACTTATGAAATAAAAAGCAGTTTATAGTAAACTTAACGAAGTTTATTAAAGTTATATTTTATTTGGCATGAATAAAGTTTCAAACTTAAAATTAAGATAAATACTAAAAAGTATCAATTTTTAACGATATGTCAACCACTTAATTTTCACGTTTTGGAACTTTTTCACAATTTAATAACTTGTGTTGCCGCCTCGGGCTCTAATTACAGCTTGGATCCGGTTTGGCATGCTGAACACTAAGTTTCGGAGGCGGTGTTGGGGAATATTTTCCCATTCTTCTATCAGCGCATGTTTTAGAGCCCTGAGTGTGGCAGGAGGTGGACTGCGCCTTCTGACTAGCCTCCCAAGCTCATCCCAGGCGTGTTCAATCGGGTTGAGATCTGGGCTTCTCGATGGCCAAGCCATCAAGTTGATGCCAACCTCCTGAATGTACTCTTGTACGTGGTGAGCAGTGTGTGGCCGGGCGTTATCATGCATTAGGATGGCTCCATCACCCATATTTATTAAATATGGCCCTGCATACTCGTTGAGGATCTCCGAGGCATATCTTTCACCAGTCAAAGTCCCATTTTCTATTACCACAAGCTCTGTGCGACTCTCTGAAGAGATACCAGCCCATACGTGTACAGAGCCCCCGCCATATTGGACTCTTTCCGAGATACAAGCTTGAATGTATCGCTCACCGGGTCGTCTGTAGACTCTCCGCCGTCCATCTGAAGTGTATAAAGAGAATCGAGACTCATCTGTGAATAAAACTCTAGCCCATTCTTCTTCGCCCCATTGTACGTGTTGACGGGCGTAGCGTAGTCTTGCTACGCGATGCTCTGTCTCAAGTTTGGGGCCATTTGCTGGTCTTAGAGGCTTCAGGTTAGCTTCAGCAAGTCTTCTTCTCACTGTACTCTCACTGATGTAGTCTGTTCGGGTCCGAAGAAGCTGTTGCTGAACCTCAACTGCATTAAGGTGTCGATTTCTTAACACAGTGGAAACAATAAAGCGATCTTCTCGGGTACTTGTGCACCTGGGTCTGCCATTACCTCGTCTCCTTAGATGGTTTCCAGTCTCTTCGTACCTTTGCTTTACTCGCTGAACCGTTCTTAAAGTTACACCCACCCTCCTTGCAGTACGACGCATACTGATGCCCACTTCGAGAAAAGCTAAGATTCTTGCACATTCTTCTGGTGAAAGAGGCATGATTAGTCAAATTTACTCTCTGAAGATACCTATGCTTTTCAATTACAATTGCTTTATCAGCAGCGAATGTGTCAAACACAAAAATCCTAAGTAAGACAACACCTTTCAACAGTTTAAAAAAAGTGTTTTTATTTATTCGTTTTTTTTAAAGTCAAGCATTATAAGTTCTTATAATGCATGAAGTTTTTATTGAATAAGATTAAATTTTCTTTTTAACCTTTTTTGTTTCAAAGGTCTAAGTTTTATAGTTTGGGAGAAATCGCAATTTTAAAACTGTACTACTTATTTTTGACGCCCAGTGTATGTGCAAAATTTTAAGTCCGTAAGTCCAGCGGTTTGGGCTGTGCGTTGTGTATCCCCCAGTCAGTTTATCATTTTATATATTAGATTTTTGTAAATATTATTATTTCCGTCGCTTGTAACTTTTTACCTTTAAGACTTATAGAATAATCATGTATGCAAAAAATGTAGGCAATTTTGTCTTCTTTGAACCCTTCATAGACACTTTTGTGATTTAGTAAACAATTGAGAAGTTATTTAAAATATACCTAATTTTGGCACCTTTAATTCACGATGGCGGCTAACGCCTGGGTCCTTCAAGGTCGAGAACTTGGATTTTTATTAACCTGCCATACCTAAACAATATTGTGTCAAAACATTTTCTACGCCACCTTTTGCAATGCAAAGGCCTATGTATTTCCCCACAGACTGAGCTAGAAGACGATTCGGTTAAAAAATAAAATTCACTTTTTTAATTCAGTCAAAAATACTAACTAGGCAGCTTCATGCGCGGACTGCAGAGCAACGTGAGGGTATCGAGTAGAGCATCAGCCATGTGTTGCGGCAGATCCTCTTCATCTTCAGCACGGTCGGCCGCCGCCGCTAGGACCTCGGAAGCCAGTCGACCCATCAGGTTCAGCCGCTGTACTACTGACAGACGCTGCACCATCACGTCGTAGATCAGGTGCCGCGCGTCAAACCCGATGCGAACCTCTACATTTGTAACGTTATATGTCACCGGAATTTTTTTAAAACCGTAATATTACAATTGAACTAGTGAAAATGTATTCTTCCGCGATATTATAAATTGCCTAGTAAAATTATAAATTTACAAATCTTTAAGGGCCACCTGCATGAAATTGGGATACTTAAGTTAGGTTAGGTTGTTAGGCTTTTTTAGGTTAGGTTGGATTAATATTATAAAAAAGTTCGTATGAAAATATGAAAAAAATGGGGCACTTCACAAAGTACCGAGAGTTCATAATCTTACTAAGTCAAATTACACTATTACGGGTTTGACAATGATACGGTGACATCTTTATGGATTTCAAATTAATTAGCGAAACTTAGTATGTAAATCGCCCAATGAAACTGAACGACGGTCTCCATGGAACTCATAAAAAACCTCAAAAGTGATTCGCCACATTAACAACATTAGTGAGAATTCTATATCACATCACATTAGAAGCACTTTGTCACGCCTTGAATCTGCTCTGGGAAATGTAAATACACATACCTGGATCTTCACTGTTGAAGTGCACCACGCAATCGACGAAGTGGTGGTAGATAACATCGGGCTTCAAAGTGTAAGTGACGTAATATTCCACTGGCGCACGTACTTCTGGCTCTTCATCCGCTAGCAGTGCGCAATACCTGGCATAGATTAACACCGATATTTTAAGTGGTCTTCTCCACTGTTCCCTCATCTTGTTGGAAGCTATAATTTTAAATATATGAAAGGCCTTTCCTTAGGACACAAATGAATGCAGACATAAATGTTTTTCTCAACTGGCATTACTGGCAAACAAATCTCGGAATCATCGATTCAAGTCCCATCCGTGCATCTCTCTCTTGCACACTGCACACCGATTTCGGTAAGTTTTAACTTCAACAAGTCAACACCAAAGCTAAACCGCTCACGTTTCCTTTATATTTAGCTCAGAATACAATAGAAACGTAAGTGGTTGAGCTTTGATAAACATGTTCAAACTTACCGCAATTGTGGGGTGGGGCAGATGTCTGAAAGGCAGTTTTTTCGAACATTGAGAGCCATTCGAACGATCCAGAATCCGTATCCCCGTGGCAAAGGAATTGATTATATTTGTTACCGATAGTAAAGAGGTGTCCGCAACCGTAGAAACTCAGCCAGCAGGAGCTTCGTGATCACACGCGACGCCGCCCGTCGAAGTACGGTCTCATTTTCAGGCGATAAGCATCCGCACATGTCGTCTATCAGCGGGTCCACTATGTTTGTGTACCTACCGAATTCATATTTAAGAAAAAAAAATCATTTCATAGGCTTAAAAACAAAAAAAAATTTCAATCGTATTGGTGTGATGGCAAAGGTGGGAGATACGAGACAGCTATTGTTGGCAAGAGATGTGGGCGTATTGTTAGGCCCTTTTCTGATTTGTCGGCGTGGCAGTGCAAACTCAGCATGCTCGGATACCGAAAACATGCGGCGTCACAGACCTATATCGAGATAGACGAAAAGAGCGCTTCAAACTGTATGAGAAACTAGCGTGTCGAATTTTTCGTACCTACAATGACGTCACGAGCTAGATTTAGTCATGGGAAATCAAGACCGCGCGGAAACGATTCAAAGACGCTTAATTAAGTAAAACAATAATGTAAATCCGATTAAAATCGATTATTATTTACGGCATAGGTCTCAAGCGAAATGACTTAAGTCGGACAAAACTGTGACAAAACCTCACACATTTTACACGCAAGGTAGGTAAACTTTTACCGTCTATCTCGAAATAGGTCTGTGTGCGGCGTCGTCTGCTGCACCCACGCTCTTGTCGGTAAAGAATTATGCGGTGCCGTCGGGATACTTTTCTGTTTCCAATATTGTGCCTGAACAGGCAATTTTCTGGGTTAACTCGCTCCATCGTCGACCTTGATTAAGATTGAGGTCAAGAGTTAACCCTACTCATAACAATAATAATAATAAAAAAATACTAGCGTAACATGAATGTCCGCCATTTTGCACACGGTGAGCATTCCGCGCGGTAAAATGCAGAGCAGCCACTGGACCGATCTGTACCACGCCGCTCCCGCGCATTAGGAACTGTTGATTCCATTGAAATACAGGGTGTAAGGGACAGGTTAGCAAAAAATTAAACTCTTAACTCAGACCACCATTCTGAATGATTTTTAAATATTTTCTACTTTAAAATTAAATTCTTAATATACACCCTGTATATGCGCTCAGTAAGCTTTCGGTACCGCGAATACTGAGCATGCTGATGTCGTGCCGCTGCTGCGCCGACACGTCTGAAAACGGCCTTATAGTTACAGTGGGTTACAGAAGCGGTCGTAATTGTGGTTAAAGCAACGTACTCAGAGGCAGGGAATCTGATGGGTGACCAAAGTAGCAAATAATCACGAGCGTTTTCGTGCGTCGGAGGGCACGTTTAGCTGTCAGTCCCGGCTGTTGTCGATTGACTACAGTTGTTAAAACCAAGTCAGACGCCATTGTGCGGTTTGAAAACTCTGACACGCTGTTTAGCGATAAAGCCCTTGCACACTTTTGGTTGTAAATTTGTATTGTATGTTTTGTCTTTCCTTGTTAAGTATACAATAATAGTAGATTGTATGACAACAGAGCAAAGAATTATTTTTACGGCGAGGGCGCTACTTTGAACAACGAGCGAAGCGAAGGATTCTAACATAGAATCCTGAACGCAGCGAGGGATTCAAAGTACATCGCCCGAGGTAAAATTATTTTGCTCTCGAGTCATATACTCTACTTTTCATCCCCTTTCTATGAGAAAATAAATTACAAGAACATAGACTTATTCGCGCGTTTTTTTTTCAATTAGTGCGGGGGCCGCCGCCGTGCAGCCAACACGTACCGGCCAGTATTCATACAATTTGCGTTCGATTTCTATGAATGACACATGTTCTAAATTAAATTCTCTTCATGATTTTCTGGCGGGCGTAAAAGCTCATTTACGCCCGCATAAGAGTTCTTAACAGTAATGAGCTCTTTTGCTCCCACTTATAGAGGAACAAAGCGACACTTTTCGAATAGAAGGGATGAAAAGAAAAGTATCTAAATAATAAAATGATAAGAAGTTACCGTATGCACAGATCAGTGAGTGTATAGAGCGCGTTGAGGCGCGCGGCGCGCGGCGCGGCGGCGTCGGGCAGCACCCGCGCCAGCACCGGCGCCGCCGCGCTGGCCGCCGCCTGCGAGCGCACGCACAGCCGCCCGCACCCCGCCACCGCGATGCCCCAACACTGTACCGACCAATCTGTACGGACGATAAAGTGAACTATCGGTTGTCACAGAACTTCCCGTGTGTAACACTTTAAACTTTCGCGATTTGAACACATAATTAAATACTAAAACGGCTCTAAATTCGCATATAATGGGTGGTCTCCCCGTGACCACGGCGCGTGCGACCGCGTCGAAACGTCGGGAAATAGGTAAATCGCGATATATACGTGAATTTAGACCCGTTTTAGTATTTAATTATAAATATCTTAACCAAACTATCGCTAAGGCAGGGCTTGAAAACGATTAAGGTATAACGGTATGGTACAGGTATAAAATTTCAATACCGTATCAATTTAAAGGTAGAGTCAAAACGGTTAAGAATTACGGTTACGCTACCGGTATAAAAAACGATACCTTTATCATTTTACAATAATATTATACCTTTACTTTTATCGCTACCGTAACCGAAATTATTTAGGTACCGAAAAAACTGTTGGTCTCAAAACTCGTTCAAAGGCCAAAAAAGCTGGCAGCGGTGGGGTGTAAAGAAAACCTTTATTTAATCATTTATGTACCACAAAAATAACGATACCGTTACTTAGCGCTACCAAATAATTTCTCTACCAAAATTTTTAGCTACCGGAAAATAGCGGTACCGTTATTTACGAGTACCTAAAATTTTAAGCTATGACGTCATACCGCTAACCGTTTTAACCGATATTTTTTCGGTTATCCAAGCCCTGCGCTAAGGTTTACAATGTAACAAAGAAAGAGATAGAATGATGACGTATAGGTCAGTTATAATAAGATAGTATATGGAGTCAGACTGTCGGTTCATTCATAATCATAAAACGTATTGCTTAATGTTATGATTTATGAATGAACGTAATCGGAAGGTTGCGGGTTCCAAAACCTAGTGCGAGCCTGTACCACTAAATTTGTCTTTTCGGATTTACGTACGGATTTCTAATTATCACTTGCTCAACGGTGAGGGAAAACATCGTGATGAAACCCGCCCGTCCAAGAAAATTCATTTTCAAAAGACGAGCGGTCCACGAACCCACATTAGCCAGCGTGGTGGACTATGGCCTAAATCCCCATCGTGTTTCGAAAGGAGGCCCGTGCCCCTCGGTGGGGACGTATATGGTCTGGTAAAAAAAGATTTAAAAAAAAACACCATACGCTCAAAGGTCCATACTAAGGTTTTCCACTGTGTCGTGGGCCCATCGGAACACACATAAAGACAGACACCTATGACCCGAGAACAAACATCTCAAATATACGCTAAGGTTCACAATGTAACAAAGAAAGAGATAAAATGATGACGTATTATGATTCAGTTATAATAAGATGACATATGGTGTCAAACTGTCAGTTCATTATTGCAAGGGAAAATCAACCTTGCTGATTTATGTCTTCCAACCTTAGGGTGGTAGACCAAATTTTTGGCCGACTGTACACCAGCAATACAACGCACACTCATCATCATCAATCTGGGGAAGGTGACTTTTTTTTAATACTTTTATATATTAATTTAAGTTTTAAGGATTAACAAACAATGTATGTATGTATATTTATCCCTTTCGGGAGAGACAATGAATCTGTCTGTACAAGTGTACAGCCGAGTTATGTTATGAAAGAAACGTCAATTTACTTATTTTTAAAGCCGTTAAAGTGCGATCAAGCGTCACACCGAACATTAAAAACGATAAAAAATTACTAAACACAATTAAAAAAAAACTCCTTTCAAAATATTTATTTCAAATAATTACAACAATAACAACAAATAATATGAATATTAATAATAAACATAATACAGGCTGACCCAGCGGGCGATGTCCAAAAGAAAAATTCCGCGACTTTTTGTAGTTTAGAAGTTATTATTAAGGCCTAAATCCCTTTCGAGTTTCGAAGGGAGGCCCGTGCCCTTCGGTGGGGATGTATATGGGCTGATAAAGAAGAAGTTATTACACATTTAATGAATTTTTCGAAATTTTTCACCCAGCATCGATTTTTATTTTTTTAACCGACTTCAAAAAAAAGGAGGTTCTCAGTTTGACCTGTATGTATGTATGTTTGTCCGCGATTAACTCGCGTTTGGCTGAACCAATTTTGATGCGGTTTTCAGAAAAGTATTTGTTACATTTAGGAGAAGGTTTAAGTATTTTAATCGACTTCAAAAAAAGGGGGGTTCTTAGTTTAAACTGTATGTATGTAAAATAAAAATCAAAACTAATCAATTATTATGATTCGCTTAAACATTTTCAAAGCTAACACTTAGTTTTATTAGCCGATTTCAAAAAAAAATTAAGAGGTTGATATTTGCACTAAAAACGGAAAAATAAAAACTTAAAAAAAAATAGAACCAACTTCAAAAAAGCGAAAAATAAATACAATATCATTTGATGTGCTATGTGGTACCTACATACTGAGCTGTTTGAAGTCGGTGCCAAGAAAATTAAGTTTGATAGGCCGCCTTCGGTAAAACAGTAAATAGGTGTATATTCATAGCGGAATATGGTAAATAGAGAGGATTTTTTTTTGACGTCGGCGCCGGTTTAAACAGGACCTAGTTTAATGTAATAAGTATTCGCACAAGCTTTTACTTTTTTTTTTCTATACGCGACTGTTCTACAACAAAAATGTATGTAGAACTTTGACTGTCGTTTTTAATATTATTATATGTATAATATGACACAGACACCATATGTAAACTGTAGAACTATTTCAGAACTATTTTTTGACAATGATTCCGACAGAAAAGAGTTAGCGGATATCGAGATTTTGTGATGAGTATGCTGGGATGACGTCAGCCCAGCATACTCACCGAGATACCCTCATATCTCTGGTTTTCCTGAAGCATTATTTTTGAGATTAGGCTCAGGGGTAGAACTATTTCATAACTATTTTTTGAGATCAACAGCATATCGCTAGCTTCAGCCGTTCTCGGTGAGGATTCTGGAGTGACGTCATCCCAGCAGCCTCACCGACACCTATCTATAACTGGAAAAGTATTGAGGTATTAATTATTTCATTGTAGTACTATTTAACACTATTTCCGGAACTATTTATTGGCATATGTAAAAACGTTCAATTCCATGATAAGGCTTCTGGGGTTATGGTCACCATTTTAAAACATATTAAAAAACTATTTATACCAGGCTATTTATGAGGTGGAGAAGCTTCAATTTTTTTACATACATACACTCACGCCTACAATCCCTAACAGGGTAGGCAGAACGTCGTGGTTCTGAAAGCACATCATGGGGTTCTGTGGTTAATGTTTTTTTAAACAGTCATCTACCCTATTATGCATGCTTGCTCACCTGGGGGCGGGTCGGCGATGGCCGACAAGAACTGCCGCAGCAGGCGGGCGTGCGGCGCGGCGGGCGCCACCAGCGCCACGTCGGTCGCCCGCAGCCACTCGCTCACCTCTTTACCACCACTCAGCGAACGACGCTCCGCTGGGAAAACAATTTATCTTATTTATACTACTAGTCTTTGCCCGCGACTTCGTCCGCGTGGACCGGTTACTTTGGGCAGCATTTTTAATATATTGTTTAAGATTCTGCAACACCATGGTCATGTTTATCCGTGATCATGGTGCTTGCCACAGCGCCGTAATATCATATCGGATACTCATAAACAAAAATCACAGTAAGAACCCGTTACCCGAATATGTTTAAAAATTGCATTTTTAATTTTTAGGGTTCCGTACCCAAAGAGTAAAAACGGGACCCTATTACTAAGACTCCGCTGGCCGTCCGTCTGTCTGTCTGTACAACAAATACTAAAAAACAGAATAAAATAAATATTTAAGGGGACTCCTATACAAGAAACGTGATTTTTTTATTTTTATAGATAATGGTACGGAACCCTTCGTGCGCGAGTCCGACTCGTAATTGGCCGGTTTTTTAAGATAATTATTCATCCTGACACAGATAGAAATTTATAAAACGCTACAACCAATATTTATTACTTATCAACTGCCTTAATACAAAGTTTCATGTTATAATTAGTTCAATAATTTAATTAAAACGAAAAAAAATGTCGTCTCTCCTTACAACTTGAGCGATCAGCTGATTGCCTAGTATAATAAGTGGACACTCACTATTTGACATTGGTCGTTTAGAGATAAGTGTTAAGTTTCATGGGTAGGATGACCCCTTAAAGTTTATTTAACTAATTTAAAGTTAGCTCATATATTTTTCGGTTTTTCTTTTCCAATCTAATAATTATATTGTAAAATACTTACACAGTTGCATGAGTTCATTCGCCCACGTTAGATCACTCGGGTCTAATTTTGTTGCCAGCATGATAATTGAGGGTCTGCAAGCTGAAATTTAAAACAAAACTTATTATACTAATCTTATGTTTCTTAAACCCTTAGCCAGACCAAGGTCAATGACATTTTGTGATCCCTATATAGCATCTGCTCGTCATGAAAAAATATTTTCCTGTGGTCCCGATGTGATCACTACCTGGCTTAGGGATAAACTTATAAAGCCAAGTAAATTAAATGTTTGTGTTGTGCCGCGATTGTCGCCACACCCCTGGTAATTGACCGGTCTCGCTCGTAAACCCTTTTTTAAAATGTAGTCAATTTGTCATACATATTTCAATTTTTCTGTATATGAAGATTTCCTTACCATCGTCCTCTTCAACGGCGACCCGTTTAACGAGGTGTTCTCTAAGAGCCGTGCGTTCGGGCAGGCGCAGGAAGTGCGACCACGTCGACAAGAGCTCCACGGTAAGCTTTAGCAAGCGCGGGTCTCGTGGCTAAATAAAACACACATCAAAATTCAACTGGGGCGTTAACAGATACAAAGTAAGATTTTTTTTACTTAAAAGTAACTTATGACACCCTCCCCCTCTCCTTATATCCGTGGTTAATAATAGGTTCGTTTTTTTAAAAAAGCCCAGATATTCTTTATTATTCCTGATTTCATACTTTGCCGGTAACATTTAAATATATACAAAAAATAACTTTACAGATGACTAATTTTTTTCCGATCAAAACTAGCAAGTAGTGAAAGCACGGTATTCGATTTCTACGTAGGTACTTGTTAACTTTAATTTAATCATAGAAAAGAGAATAAGTTGTAAATAAAAGCTTTGAAAATGGCACTAAACTTTGAAATGGCAGGAACCTGTAATTCCTCTAAACTAAATAAATATTACAAAGAACTAACCCCTTCAGTTTCATCGGATATTTTGTAGTAGTAATTGAGTGGGAAGTCGAGTTCTTTATAGTCGACGGACAGAGCGACGCAGTTCAGCAATACGAGCGCCTGGACGTCGCGGTCTTCGTTCACAGCGCCCACGTGGGTGCTCAGTATGTCCACTAGACGATGACTGGAATCAAAGATTATAAACTAGAGCAGCGGTTCTCAAACTTTTTTGGTGACGGACCTCTCTTGGAAAACTAAATATTTGGTGGAGCCCTTAATTATTTAATAACAGGTTGAGTTGAACTGTTGGGCAAGATCCTGGCTGAAAGTTTATTCACTCGTAATTCCGTCTCCATCTTAAATTTAGATAGCTATAGAAAAATAATGTTTTTCTTCTATGCAAGCATTAAGTACGAATTTCAGTACCTACGATTCTTTTTGTTTATTTGTGGAGCCCCCACAGAGGCTTTGCGGAGCCTTAGGGTTCCGCGGAGCACACTTTGAGAATGACTGAACTAGAGGATACCCGGGACTTCGGTTCCCGAGGGAATTTCGTAAAATCCTTCCTTATTTCTTGCCTACGTTATAAAAGGAAACTTTGAAGCTTTGAGCTTTCTAGGTCCAACGGTTTGAGCCGGGCGTTGATGAGTCAGTGAGTCAGGTGCTCCAATTTTATATATTAAGACATCTGTATTCTCACATAAAAGTAAACGGCTTATTATTTGGCAGGCGAAAAAAAAACTAAACGCCAACTCCATTTCCAAATAAAAAAAGAATTCAGATTTTTGCTGTACTGTGGGTGAAAGGCTGACAATATACATACATACATAAGCTCATTTCTTTGTCCGATTGGGGTAGGCAGAGACCACAGACAATATATTACCACTATCTATACTCATAATTCATCTCAGAACATTGAATTAGCCTTAGATAGCTGCCCATTTATAAACAGCAGCATTAAAGAACGTCATCACGTCTCGATTCAGTTCACACCTCAGGTAAACAGAAACACTTACCTAATACAATTGGTAGACTTTGAAAGCAATCCACAAGCTTTCGTCAAATGTAGTCGCATATTATGCCTGACGAGAGCTTCAAGGAACATCCATGGCAGCAAGTCTTCGCAACTTCCTTCAACGTACTTCTGTATTCGATCAATGAGTAGTTCTTGGACCAGTTTCATAACAAGCTCTTGTATCTGTAAGTAGGAAGGAGATGTCGTGTTATAATCATGATATAGTAATGGTATTTTAACTTTCAACTTAAAGTATTTAGGAAATAATTTTCTAAACACGAAAGTATGAACCGATTTTAAAACACAAGTGGTGGGTTCAGGTACTTACTCGTTACTGCGGATATTAAAATTGTTCAATTGTAGCTTGGATGTTTTTGACATGCGTTTTACAAATTTTTAACATTATAATAATTTTGTTTTGTACGTAACTGATGTAAGTATTTTGTTTTGAATGTATCTAATTGTGTAATATTTTTTTTTTATAGATAATGGTTTTGCTCTTGACCACAAATGGGCAAATATAGGCAAAGGCTGAAATAAATGATTTATTATAACGTTTAGTGTAGCTACCTTACATTTGCATTGTAGTATATGAAGGTAAACTTATGTTTCTAATTTTGTGTTGCTTTGTGGTGTATTACCTTGGTCTCCCCATCCGAGAGCTGGTGCATGGGTCCCTCGAGGAAAGCGTCGAGCACGTCCTTGGTGGGCCGCCGCGCCGCTAGATCACCCAGCGCGGCGATAGCCCCGGAACGCACCAAGATACTCGCGTCGCAACACAGTGCTACCAGGATCTAGTAATACAGATAGTCATTCAAAATACAATATACTTATTGCACTACAACACAAATAAGGTACAGTTACATGGAAGGGGAAGAAGGAAGGGAATTCAAGCCATAGTCCAGGATCACTTTAAATTAGCGAAACTTTTACTTTAACATTCGTAATTTTCTTTAAGTAATGTATAGTCACCCAATTATTAGTAAGCAATATTTATTTAGAGATCCGAACCCAATAGTTATCAGTGAAACCTATTATAGTTTGGCTACATATTTTGAACGTAGAAGGGAGGCAGTTAAAATGGTTTAACAATAAATATATAAAAATGAATATAAAAAATAAGAGACGAAACTAAAAGCACTGCTTTTCAGTTCTAGGACGAAATTTCTTGCAGCACACCTAACAAAATGAATTTTGTATTTTATTTCGTACAAGTTAAATTAAACGACTATAACAAAACCGTGTCTGACAACCAGACACAAGCGACTCAAAACAATCATTGGTTTGGCATCAGCAACCCTAATAGGCAAAAGCCTGTGGTAGGGCTAGCTACGGAGTACAACTATGTTAAAAAAATTTATAGTATGTGATGTGAGTAGTATAGTTACCGCCAGATCTTGCGGCTGGGGGTCTTGCTCGTAGTTAACGGCGAGCGAGCGGTGCAAGAGTGCGATCGAGGCACGTCGCACGGACGCGCGCTCGTCGGTCACCCCCTGCGCCGCCACGTCCAGAAGACGAGCCATCTCGCCGCCACCCGCCAGCTCCTGAACCACACAACATCTACATCACTGAAATGGTAGAGACACCCTTACAAAATATTAGATCCTTGATAAAATATTTTGTTCATAATTTATTTTATTGAAAAGCTCTCAAAAATTGTTTTTTATTTAAAAATTGGTCGTATAACGGAGAGTATTAGTGAAATTAATACATTTTTACTTTAGATTCATTTACTGAAAACGAAGCTCAAACATAGCTTGTTTACTGTATTGCCCATCTCAGTGCTTATTTTTGCTGTACCTTAGTTACAATAAAAAAAAAACAATAAACTAAGTATCATTAAAGTTAAATTAATGTTTTCCAAATCTTCCCACAAATTTTGTTTTTGGATTTCGTATATCTGAGAAAAATCCAAAAACGTTAGTATGAAAAAATGAGTTTTCCAAAAATATTGTATGGAAAACGCCAATTTCATAGGTAAGGACCTAATAATTATGACAAGAGTGAGACTGTCAATTTTGAGGTTATACACAGAATCAGAAGTGTTAAATGGTGTTGTAATGGTACAATATCGAGCGGTGCACCAGAACGAGCGCAGTACAACGATATAAAATCTACATAACACGTCACACGATTTTCTTACACAGATATTGATGTCTGGTATTCATCTATTTGCTTAAAAAAAAGAATCTAAGTACTGGCAGGAATTAAAGGGATTACAGACATAACTTTAACTATTTATATATTTTTATCTTTCACTGTATATATATTCTTCTACGTTGCGTCGTTAAATTCCACCTTAAGGCGACTACAGCACCTGATCGTTCTTGAGCAAAAGGCGGCACACATAGGAATAGTGCCATCTCCGTCTCTTAACAGACCAGGGCCGGCAATGCGGACGGTGTCGATACACGAAGTTTACGCATGCACACATAGACTATGAAAGTGTGCGTGCGTAAAAATATGTTCGAAAGTTAGAAAAATAAGATTTATGGAAAGGTAACAGCTTAAATCGAAAAATGCGTTAACTACTTATCGAGAGTGTTCAATCACGAACATTTTGGTAGCAAATTCAAGTTCCTGTGTGCATTTTACTATCGTTTTTACAGCTTAAAAGATACACATTATTGGGTATTTAGAGGTGATTTTGTGAGCTTTTTCTATCGAACCAAAAGTGCTGAATCATGTTTTCAGCAAACTACTTATCTAGTTTATGTCCGGAATATTACCGTAGTATTTTTTTTCTTCGATTTAATGCAGTGCGTCATGCTTATCTACGCATCATAAAATCGTAATTTAGGTGCTGTAGTCGCCTTAAGTTTTTAAATAATGTCGATCAGCTTCGAGTGAGCACTAGGATTTATGTTAACCATTACATTTAGACAGCCAAAAATGTTTTCTAAATATCTAAATGGTATACCCGCACAGCACGCCTGAGATTTTCATGGTTGCTATTTAGACATTCAGTGAGAATGGCCAGTGCACGCGTCCGCAAAGTACCAGAGACATCGTTCACTCGTTCGTACACTGCGCGTAAGATTTCTCCATGGGGAGCAGTGTGCGGTCGTTGGCGGATTAAGCCTGCTATGTCTTCTTCAGTTATATCTTGATCTACCTGTAAAAGTAATACTGGTAATGAACCTTCTACTTACTTTGTTGATGGTAAGAAAAAGGTCTCAATTTATAGCTGGCAATGATAAAATAAAAAAATCGTACATGTCCCCATCGAGTCTTTCATTTATGTCAACATAAAGATTAAAAAATAAAAACTGAAAGCAGAATAATATTTTCTTCGACAAGAGTTTTAATATGGCTAAGACCTAAGAGGTATTTTGGTAATGAGATTTGAATACGAGTAAAGGCGTAGGAAGGCCTCCTTTAAGGGAGTTTGAGGAAAAATTAGGTTATTTATTAAAAAATTAGAACACTCACGTTTTCAAGTTGTTCCACAGGCCTCTGACTCTCCTGCATATTTTCGTCATCTGCTACAGCTGGCGTTGCTTGTTCTAGGGGAGGTTGGTTTATGTCATTAGGAGGCGATTCAGTAGTTTCTCCTTCTTCAGTTGCCGTCCCTTCACTTTCATTGTTTTGAGTTGCTAAAAAAGTAATTTGAGATAAATCTACAAATGTAGTTTTTATACAAATGTAGATATTAGGGAGCTTTTTTATTATTTCCTACCTGTATTTTCTGCTGGTTGTTCAGGTGGTTGTTCTTTCTCTGTTTCGGGGTCATTATTGAGTAATTTTGCAAGCATTTCCTAAAAAAAGGATTTGATAAAACAGCCAAAAGGTTTATTAGCGACATTGGCAAATAATTTATCAAGCTTAGATCATATATTAGTGGTAGATACACGTACAAAATCAAACGCAACCGCGGCACCGCGTCAACAACAGGTATTTACATGCTTATACAGATATTATACCGCTTTAGGAATATGCAAAATAGCCGCAAGTTGTTTATTTAAACTTTTAATATGAACTTTAAAGCTGAGACAATAAAGTTTAACGTTAACTGTCCATGTCATTACCTAGCGACTATTCCACACCTATCGTTGGTTTTCTCTGGCTTATAAGTGGTGTAGGTAAGTGTGAAAGGGATAGGCGCGTGCTAGGTAATTCAAAAAATACTTAAAATATCGTAAAAACAACACCATACTTACTAAAAGTACGACACTCCATCTTTTTTTGCACTTTTAATGTGTAGTTTTTGCACTTTTTCACTGCACATTTAGGCATTGTAACATCCAAACCACGGCGCTTTCGATTGGCGACTGACTAAAAACGTATGCCACGTTTGATTTATGCCTTGTTTTGGTGGCGCCGTTTATCGAACGGCGTTCGTGTATCTACCGCTATATATGATCTAAGAAGCTCATAAAAAGTTCCTAGAAACACTACTACTATTTTCCGATAATATTTCCTATAGTTTTTAGAAATAGAAATAACAGTTTAGGTATACCAAAACATTTTTTATTCGGTAGTCTAACGGCTAGCAGGTCAAACTCGTAAGCTAGAGGTAATATTTATTTCATAGGACATTCAGGATGCCACTTATAACAAGTCAAGATTACACGAAATCCATACAAACATATATTAAAGGATTTAAATACATACATGCATTCGTTCTTTTGACCCTACTGACTCTACGCCTATTAGCAAAGGTGCAGTCTTCCCCAGAGAAGAACAGGCAAGAAACTCTGAGGGTGCTCTTTTTAATCGCATTACAAATTTTCAAATTTTAACTAATTCTGAAATAACTCATTATCCTTCCATGATGGAATAGGAGTGAAAGAACAACTTAGATTGTGCCAGCTGCCAACTCTTCCCAGGCATACAGTAAAAGTATGTAAGTGGGCCGCGAGGGTTTTGCTGTATAATGGGCGAAAGGCTGACCACCTCTCACCATTACACAACTTGTTCCATCTGATGACCCTCACAATTTGTTTCAAACGAGGCATCTAGTGGTTCTAGAACCACTTATGCTCTGCCTACCCCGTTAGGGATAAAAGGCGTAAGCGTATGTTATGTATGTATAACTCATTAGCTTACAGCTATACTTCAATTACTATATTATATGGGGTGTCTTTAAATTTTAAAATTTTATTTAAATAGTTATATTTAAATAGTTTATTTAAATATTTAATCCACGTCTCATGTTCTGAGTAGATACATCAGTTACACACTAACCGATGCGCTTACAGTGACTTGCCAAATCCTGGATCCAAATCAAGTGTACCCCGAATGAGAAACAGGACTAAGCGCTAGAAAGAAGTATTTAAATAAAACTATCAATTAATATGATTTGCACATTTCTTTAAAATTTAAGTTGGGTGCAGTGCCATCTAGTGGAATTTGATAAGATAAAACAATTTTTATTATTAGAACAAGGTTTTTTCTTGTTATTGCAAAAATTTTTCCTTTGTCTGGGGTTGGCTCTCCTTTTGTAAATTGAAATTAAACAATTAAGTATTTACTATGAATGCAGGGTTTACTAAACCTATACATGTCCAAGTGGCTACGGTCTGGGCCACAACTTTATAGTTATATGCCATCGAGTCGCTGAGAAAAAGAAGACTAAACCTATCACTTACCAGTGCAATTTGTCGATGACATACTTTAGAAGTAGAGACGAGTTTGAGCAGCCAATTAATGATCTCACGGTACGATATGCTTGGAAGAAGACTCATCAATCCTACTACAAGCTGCACACGGGCTTGTCTCACTTCTTGCTTTTCCTATTGATAAGGTAACATTTATAGGGGTAACTTACGTAGTTTCGAATGACGTTGAAGTAACGCACGCTGTGGTGAAAAACTTTCATCGTGGCACGTTGGAGTGAATGTTTATTAAAGCGAACGTCGCGAAGTCGAACTAGGTACACTGTAGCGAACAACATTGTGACGAAAAATGATTGTGGTCATGTGACAAACATTGAGGCGAAAAACATTTATTTGTCATCTGAAAAGAAGATCTCGTGGAAGCTTATCGTTTGTCCTGCACACGGAAGGTCCAGGATTATTATTTCCATAGATATGACAGTTTTAATTTTTGCAGCTGCCATCCGAAACTGATATACCTACCTACCTACAATCTACTAACAACACTCAGTTGCAGAATCGTATAATAAAGTTAAAACACCTATCAAGTAAGTTCATGGACTTGACATGATATGACCTGACTTGTTTTACATATTTACGGGAGGCTTTAGCGTCGCCAGTTAGGCGCAACCCGTCACATTAGAATGTCGTAAAGAAATGATTTTTGCGTCAATGTTTATCGCTGCGGTGGATTTCGCTTCAATATTTTTCGCCACAACATGTGTCGTCGCTACAGCGTCATTCGACCCTACGCACATGTTTTTCGCCACAATAGTGTTCGCTTCAGTGTAGTTTGACTTCGCGGCGCTCGCTTAACGAACGCCGCGAAGTCAGATTATAGGTAGATTAGTACCTATAATTATTCTAAAAGTATTGTTTGCTACGGACGCAAACAATGGTTCGTGTAGTGTAGTGTAATGATTGTGGTTATCAATGAAAACAACCAAACTAATTTCCGAATTAAAGTCCGTCCTTGCCAAGCAAGCACCATCCAAGCACTGATTAAGAAAATTGAAAAACTGAGGGGCTTTTTAATATGTTTATTAAGGGCCAATTACACTACCCGATATTTAGGGACCCTTTCCCTAAAACGGGTTAGGGAGTAAGGCTTTAGGGCGACCGGATGGTCCCGACGCAACGGCCTTGCTCCCTAACCGCCCTTACTATAGGGCAGTGTAATAAAATAACAGTTAGTGCGCTCCAGTCGACGCGCGGCGTGCGTGAAGGGCGGTCTTGTTCATTTTTGTACTTAAATCAACTATTGCGCTATACAATACAATACAAATATACTTTATTGCACACCAACATTACAGAATATGATACAGAGTAAAAGTTACATTATGGACAGCTATGTGCTACATGCTCAAAAGAAAAAGAAGTTATGCTAGCCATTATTGACATCTATAAAGATATACTTGTGTGATAAACAACACAGACTATATGAAGCAAGATGTTTGAACGGAGGGCTTCAAAGTACTATTAGGCACGTATCAATACATTGACGAAAATGCTAGGGTACCATAAAACAATAAAAAAAAGAGAATATAGGTGCCATGATGCATCTCAGCGTCTAACAATATAGTACGTTAGCGCCCGCAACAATATAGTACGTCGGCGCTCCTCGAGCAACTGGGAAGCAAACCCCTCGGTTATGCGCACTACGGGACTAGCTTTATGTTACAGTGCGGGAGAGTATGCGTGTCCGGTGTGGTCAAGATCAACTCATGCCAAGGAGGTGGACACAGAGCTAAACACACCTGCCGGATTATAACAGGCTGCCTAAAAACCCACTCCGGTCGATATGTTGTATTCCCTAGCTGGAATCGCCCCACCGAGTGTGCGAAGAGATGTGGCCTGTTCTCTGGAAAAACTTAAGCAGGAAAGTGACACTAGGCACCCACTCTATGGCCACCCATCGATCCCGAGCCGGCTCAAAAGCCGTAAAGGTTTCCTTCAATCGACGCAGGTTATAAGCAGAAGCCCCACAGATGCCCGTTACAATCTTTGGGCGAGAAAAATACCACATTCTCCTCTATTCCTTCTTAAGGAAGTCCTACCTCCAGGTCACAAGGAGCCGTGGCCAATCTGGAAAAGCCTAAACAGGCTCAGAATCCAGGTTGACCGCAGCAGAGAAAACCTATGCAGATGGGGTTACAGCACGGACACCAGCTGTGAATGTGGGGAACCAGTGCAAACAATGGCGCACCTTGGCAAACTGCCCCGCGTGTCCGACCACCTGCTCGTGGGAGGATCTACTTGAGGTAAACCAAAGGGCCATTGAGGTCGCCGCCTTCTGGTCTACCAAAATTTAGCCCAATTAACTGCCGATACGATAGAAGAAGAAGAAGCATCTAACTCTCTCCGCATCCACGGTCAGAATGACGATATTCAGTGTAGTTTAATAATTCATAGCCCTAACAAGGGGACACGCCTCCCTAATTTCCGGGCCCTGAATAACGCGTAGTGTAATAGGCCCTTTAGCTAGAAAACTTTTAGAGAATAACAAAAAGACTTAAATTATATACTTAATTAGTTACATCCACAACAAGTATAGATACGCTCGAAGTCACAGGCGCGCAGCGACTGAAGCGGCTATCTAGCAAACTAAGTGACTAAATGCTACTACACCTTACTAATTCGCTTTCTAACTAGCATTCAGAACGTCAATGACCATACTAACTTCTAATTAGGTTACTTTTTAGAATTCTAAATGCGATTACACTTGTCTGAATTTAGTGACAGATTCATTCAGATGACTGAGTTTAGGAAGATGTTAATAAGCCTTTGAATAAACATTCACTCCAACGTGCCACGCTGAAACGTCGCTTCAACGCTATTCGAAACTACGTATGGGACTCCATGTATAGACTTACCTCTTTTTTTATTATGAAATAGGTTAACTCTTGACCCCAATCTTGACCAAGGTCATAGATGAGGTCGACGATGGAGCGAGTTAACCCAGAAAATGCCAATTAAGGCACTGGTACTCCCACGCACCGACGGAACACAGCACAGCAAGCTGCTTGGCGTCGGACTTCGGTAGGAGGGTGATCGCGAACCAGACGGCTCTTTACAGAGCCTACCACACCGCATGAGACCATAGGACGCCACTTCAGATTCAAAAAAACTGAGGTGTCGTTGCCTAAGATAAATTACTAGGAGCCAGGTCTCATTTGTGTTTCCTTAGTCGCCTCTTACGACACCCACGGAAAGAGATGGGGTGGTGTTATTCTCAACCGATCACCGCACGGCGGAAAAAAACTTAAGCACTATTTAAGGGTAGTTTATATCTAAAGTATGAAGGGGTCTGAATATCTGACATAGTTGCGGTCCGCCATTTTAATTTGAAAATCGCGGCCACCTATGAAAGTTGTATGTATCAATAGGTAATTTAATTATCAAACAGACTAACAAACTAAAATTTCCTAAGTGACACGTTGTTGAGCAACAGGCTGTCAAAGTTGCGTTCGTGGCGACAATAGTGAGCAGATTTTCGATTTAAATTAAATATTTTAATAGCTTTTTCTGGCTTTCTGAGACCCAAAATATCTTTCGCAATGTTTGCTTTACATTGTTTTCTTTACGCTGCTATGCATATTAAAACCCTGTCAAAACCTGAAATATTATACACATCAATATGAACTTATAATGATTATTTTTATAATAGTTTCTATACTGTACCACTTGATTTAGACTCGGATGATAATAAAACATTTTATTACAGTCATTATACAGTCACGGTTATTTGAATCATATTAGTGTCAAATCTGCCTAATATTTGCACCACTAATACGACTTTAACAGCTCATATCTCGAAAATATGATACTTTAGGCATTTATTGTCTGATCAGCTCATGTTTGTGATGATTTGAGCTATCGATTGGTGCACGTTTCGAAGGTGGCCGCAACTACGGAAAATTTAAAAAATTAAACGTTAGGAATGCCAGTCTTCAAACAAAAATATTCAAACCCCTTCAATAAAATTTTGTTTTGAAAAAGTAACTAAACACCCTTTAAAAATAACACATTTATCTGTAGTGTAGAACAACATTTTAAATTAAAAAGAGGTCATGAATGTAAAACTCACCAGCCCGTCTGGTGTGTAACACAGATTTTGAAGTAAATGTGTGTATGCAGTTAATGCAGATTTGCCATATTTAGTGAGCAGCAAACCAGAATAAGTTACGTAAGATGCTCTGACAAAATTCTGAAAAATACATTGCTCAAATGAAATTATACAACATTTTAAAATTAATAATGTGGATCTTCTCAGGCTAACAAATGAAAAAGTAACATCAACATAAAAGAGAATGTGTTTAAATGGTTATTTATTTTTGTATTAATACAAAAAGTTTGTGTATGCCCTCTGAGGGGCCAAGTCGGGAAATGTGGTTTTAAGTTCATACACTTTCAGCAGGTCTCTTAAAAGAAATGTAAGCTAAGGGAAAAATTTGTAAGTGTTATAGGTAGGACGCTACAACTCACTAATGTGGTCCCTCACACGAGCACTGTGGGGTGTCATGTTACTGAATCTGGGCAATAAGAACGATCATGATGAATGGCAATATTTAGCAGGTAATTTGTAGGGCTACATACATAAATAACAGCTCTTGTTAATTAATAAACACAAAGTAAATCTAATGAGTTTGTGGACCCTCAGTTCGCACGGTCTCAAAATTTACTTTGATTAATACAAAATATTTCGTTAAGTTATATTTCTCAGACATGTTTTAAGATTTAGGATATACACTGGGCGTCAAAAATAAGTAGTACAGTTTTAAAATTGCGATTTCTCCCAAACTATAAAACTTAGACCTTTGAAACAAAAAAGGTTAAAAAGAAAATTTAATCTTATTCAATAAAAACTTCATGCATTATAAGAACTTATAATGCTTGACTTAAAAAAAAACGAATAAATAAAAACACTTTTTTTAAACTGTTGAAAGGTGTTGTCTTACTTAGGATTTTTGTGTTTGACACATTCGCTGCTGATAAAGCAATTGTAATTGAAAAGCATAGGTATCTTCAGAGAGTAAATTTGACTAATCATGCCTCTTTCACCAGAAGAATTTGCAAGAATCTTAGCTTTTCTCGAAGTGGGCATCAGTATGCGTCGTACTGCAAGGAGGGTGGGTGTAACTTTAAGAACGGTTCAGCGAGTAAAGCAAAGGTACGAAGAGACTGGAAACCATCTAAGGAGACGAGGTAATGGCAGACCCAGGTGCACAAGTACCCGAGAAGATCGCTTTATTGTTTCCACTGTGTTAAGAAATCGACACCTTAATGCAGTTGAGGTTCAGCAACAGCTTCTTCGGACCCGAACAGACTACATCAGTGAGAGTACAGTGAGAAGAAGACTTGCTGAAGCTAACCTGAAGCCTCGAAGACCAGCAAATGGCCCCAAACTTGAGACAGAGCATCGCGTAGCAAGACTACGCTACGCCCGTCAACACGTACAATGGGGCGAAGAAGAATGGGCTAGAGTTTTATTCACAGATGAGTCTCGATTCTCTTTATACACTTCAGATGGACGGCGGAGAGTCTACAGACGACCCGGTGAGCGATACATTCAAGCTTGTATCTCGGAAAGAGTCCAATATGGCGGGGGCTCTGTACACGTATGGGCTGGTATCTCTTCAGAGAGTCGCACAGAGCTTGTGGTAATAGAAAATGGGACTTTGACTGGTGAAAGATATGCCTCGGAGATCCTCAACGAGTATGCAGGGCCATATTTAATAAATATGGGTGATGGAGCCATCCTAATGCATGATAACGCCCGGCCACACACTGCTCACCACGTACAAGAGTACATTCAGGAGGTTGGCATCAACTTGATGGCTTGGCCATCGAGAAGCCCAGATCTCAACCCGATTGAACACGCCTGGGATGAGCTTGGGAGGCTAGTCAGAAGGCGCAGTCCACCTCCTGCCACACTCAGGGCTCTAAAACATGCGCTGATAGAAGAATGGGAAAATATTCCCCAACACCGCCTCCGAAACTTAGTGTTCAGCATGCCAAACCGGATCCAAGCTGTAATTAGAGCCCGAGGCGGCAACACAAGTTATTAAATTGTGAAAAAGTTCCAAAACGTGAAAATTAAGTGGTTGACATATCGTTAAAAATTGATACTTTTTAGTATTTATCTTAATTTTAAGTTTGAAACTTTATTCATGCCAAATAAAATATAACTTTAATAAACTTCGTTAAGTTTACTATAAACTGCTTTTTATTTCATAAGTGTAACTACTATAGTTTAGGAGTAATTGCAATTTGAAAAGTGTACTACTTATTTTTGACGCCCAGTGTATTTTTTAGATTCTACCCTGTGAATATTAGGGCGTTTATTATCTGCCCTTAAAAATTATCAGCCTTTAATTGTGGTCCCTCACACCGCATGCTTCATAAACTTTGATTAAATGTAGACAATTGTACAAAAAAAAACACATATTACAGAAAAATTTTAGTTATTTTGTAGATTCACCTGATACAAAAAAAATATGTAAATTATTTACTTTTCTTGGAAAAACAACGATGTATATATTTCTCTAAACATATACGCACTAGAGTAATCACACATTGACATATTTTACGGAAAGTGTTTGTGTAAGTAAAAAAACAAATCCCATTTTACTTATATGTTAATTTAATACAAAAAAAATACAAAAATATGTTAACTTTAAAAAAAACTTATCTCAAAATGAAATAAACTAAATAACAGAAATAAAGTAATGGAGAATCTCCAGTCAAATTTTTTGCAACAACGACGTAACCAACACTTTTTATATCAAATTGTTTAACAAAAATTTGACGAGAATTATGCTTTCGTGTAGTTAATAAGATTTTTTATAATATATTTGTTAAATTTTCTTTATGGTAAGTGATTGCATGAATTTAGTATTTTTTTATTATTGTTTATTGAAAATATGAAATTTATGTATATTTAGAATGTAGAATAAACTTCCAAACATATAACCAGTTAGAACGCACAGTAAGCCATAAAGACTTACCCCACTCATCACAACTCATAGCAACTGAGTATGAACTCCTTGAGAAGTCAGACCATGAAACCTTGACCAGCTACTTTGATCAGCTACCAAACGTAACAGCACCTTAACAACAGCAGTACCAAGATACCCCTCATATCAAACATCCGAAACGCCCTGCACCAACGTCCAAGTCACACAAACGAATCTTAAACCAACAGGGGAAATGACCATCCGCCAGTGCAACTCCGTTGACCAATTATTAACGTGCGGAGAGCAAGGCGAACCCGGACTAAGAATTCGTGGAGTGGCTTTATTCATGGACAGTAACACAGAGAGGCTAGGAATAGGCTTCTGTAGCGTCACAAACCGAGGAAGCGTCACCAGGCCTCGCAGCTCTATTGAATGGCAGCACTTTCAGAACGAGCATGAAACGCAAAACAATTAATGCGTTATCGGAAATCAAAGTAGCAAGCTACCGTTGTCGACTTGTACGATGTCGCAACAAAACGGTAGTGCTATTTAAAGGAAGCACAGATGAGACCAAATTCGCTCAAGCATGCTCAGTGCTCGCAAAGTTAGGAGAGAGTGACAACACGATAACCTCCCGCAAGATTAGTGTAGACGCAATGGTGGTTGGACATGCCAAAGGAGCAGTCTCGGATTACAATGGCTGTATAAAAACCTCAGAAATACATGAGATAGTGGTGTACGAAGATAGGGGTTCTGAACTTCCTCTTACCACATACACCGAACAATGAGACATCCAACGGTCACCCCACTGTGGGAACACTTAGCGGATCCGAGAGGTTACAACAAAAGATACGGCGCAGCAGAAGCGAAACGATTTAAGCACCAAGGGAAAAAGCATGATTGCAGCTACCAATATCCCCGGCGTCTTCAGGAAAAAAAAAGATACAATGACCACGTCAGAAAGACAAGCAGCAGCAGTTGAGCTGTTCACGAGAAGCCCTCCTAAAAGACATCCAGTAAACCCCCCCCCCTTCCATCCGAACAAAAGCCGATATGGGGCAAGTAGATCCGCCTACCCTCAGACAGGCAGTCTTCCCGCGACCACATGGCGAATGCATTCCTTGAGTTCATAGCAGTCATTAAAGCGACCAGACAGGTCAATCTCAGGACCTGCGAGAACATCTTGCATTCGTTCCATTTAGGAAATGAAGGACTGCTTAAGGTAAGACTCGAGGAAGCAGATGCAACCATATATAACAACGACACCTGCCAAGTCCTTAAAGGCAAAGAAATAAGTCGGCATATGGTTGCATATAGCAAGACTGGTGGCTTTGTGACTCTGGACGAAGAAAAAACTAGAATATTGGGAGTAATAACGTTTGAAACCCCTTCAGAAGATCCTATAGTCGTTACAGCCCGATGCACGAAGGTAATGCTAGCTAGACGACAGGATCCTTAAAATGTCTGATAAGGTTTCGAGAGGTTCTTCCGATGACATAGCTTTCGAGTCCTGGGAGGCGCCAAACATATGGATAAATGGAGTTCCTGGATGTGGCAAAACAACCTGGGTTGTAAACCGTTTTGAGGTTGGACAAGACCTGGTAGTCACAACTACAACCGAAGCGGCAAAAGACCTTAGAGACAAACTTGCAAGCCGTATTGGAGGCTTCGCCAGATCCAAGGTGCGTACTCTTGCATCTGTTCTAGTTAATGGCCTTAGAGAACCGAATAAGGACAGATGCAAGAGACTCATTGTGGACGAAGCACTCATGAACCACTTTGGAGCTATTATTATGGCTGCCCAAATTGTCAAGGCAAGCAAGTTGCTGCTTATCGGTGATAGAAACCAACTACCCTAATATTGACCGACACAATCTTTTTCCTTTAAAATACACCCGCCCTGAAATAATGAGTACCATAACGCAGGAGCTTCTGTGTACCCATAGGAACCCTCTTGACGTAGCATTTGCCCTTAGAGAAGTCTACAGTGGCATTTACTCGTCGAAACTTCGTACGCAACTCGCTTGCTTTCGTGATAACTGCCGCCATTATGACAGCTCTAAAGTGGCTCATGAGTGCTTCATCTACCATGAGTCTCTTGCATCTCTTCCTGTTCGGCTCTTTGAGGCCATTTACAAGAACTGATGCAAGGGTGCGCGCCTTGGTTTTCACGTCAGCCCCTATACGACTCGCAAGTTTGTCCCTCAGGTCTTTCGCTGCTTCGGTTGTGTTTGTAACTACCAGGTCTAATTCGGCTTCAAAGCGGTTTACGATCCAAGTTGTTTTTCCACATCCAGGAACTCCATTTATCCACGATATTTTTGGCACCTCCCAGGAATCCAACCTTTCGCCGCCCGAAACATCCCTCGAAACCGCTTCAGCCATTTGGAGGATCCTGTCATCTAGCATGACTTTCGTGCATCGGGCTGTGACAACTATAGGATCATCTGAAGGGGTTTCGAACGTTATTGTACCCGTGCGGCGAGTTACTTCCTCATTGAGAGTAACAAAGCCACTTGTTTTGTTGTATGCGGCCATGTGTGGACTCATTTTTATACCTTTTAGAACTTGGAAGGTGTCATTGTCGTAAACAGTTGCATCCGCTTCCTCGAGTCTCACCTTTAGCAGACCTTCATTTTCTATCATGAAAGATTGCAAGATATTCTCGCAAGTCTTAATATTGATTTCTCTGGTCGCTTTTGTTATTGCTAGGAACTCAAGAAATGCGTTTACCATGTGGTCAAGAGCTGTCACTGCCTGCCTTGGAGAGGGCGGTTCTACTTGCCCCATGTCAGCTTTTGTTCGGTTGGATGGGGCGTTTGGTGGCCCATCTGTACCTTGTTCATACACAGGTAGAAAAGACTACAAAACCAGGGATACGGATCGGGCACCGGGTCACGCATCCTCACCATACACGAGGCTCAAGGGTTGACGTACGAAAAGGTGGTGATCGTGCGTACTACAACGACCAGGCAGGAGCTACACGAAAGTATCCCACATGCTGTAGTTGCCATATCGCGTCATACCGCCAGTTGCAAATATTATGCGGATGATGGTAACGATGCGATAGGCAGATTCATCAAAGAAGCAGAGGCGGCAGGCAGGGGAAAAGTGGTCAATTACAACCTCAAAACGGCGATCAAAAGTCGAGACACAGCCGTCATAGATGCCTTGAGGTCTGAATGCAACAGCGAAGAACCGTCACTCGTTTAAATATATATATATTACTAGCTTTTCGCCCGGGACTTCGTTCCCGTGGAAATTTTCCCGTCAATTTTCCAATGTTTTTAATAGTTATTCTGCTATTCGGGATGGAGAGAAATACAACAAATCAAAAACCATGGCAATCGGTCCAGCCGTTCTCGAGTTATAAGTGTTGTAACAAACACGACTTTCTTTTATATATATATATAGATAGATAAGATATACATTTTGTATTCATATATTTATTATACTTATTTATAAATTGTAAACCTCTTCGGAAAGTATTGTATTATAGTTTAAAATCAAGTATTAACAAGAAAACTTAATCTAGACTAGACAAAGGCACGGACATAAAGTCTGTGGATGCTAATAATAACACAAAAAAAAAAAAAAAAAACATATAACCAACATTTACGAATATTAGTATGTATGTAAATCCTTTATTGTACAGTCAACAGCACATAAGGTTACCACAAACTATCAAATTTCCCCAATGGATTGTAAACTCTAATGCTTGGAGATAAAATGAAAAATCGATTGAAGAATTTTGACAGTTTTGGATAGCATGATGTGCCGCGGTTGTCCCTGTACAATAACCGAAATATTCTTACAAGAACAAAATATGGTACTTAATATTTTATTGAATAAATACTGTTTTAATAGAGTCAATCAGTATTTGGTACGAAATATTGTACTCACAAGCATGTACAGACAGAGGAAGTCAGGTTACTCATTTGCACTACGAAAGCCGACGCTATTACAAGCTAGATAAGAGTTTAAACTGATGTTTTCGATAAAAAGGCAGTCGAAACTTCGAACAATGTATTTAACTATTTTTTAATTGAGTAAATGTATCAGTAAAATGCGATTTGTTTTTTTACTTACACAAACACTATCCGTAAAATATGTCAATGTGTGGTTACTCTAGTGCGTATTTGTTTAGATAAATATATACATCGTTGTTTTTCCAAGAAAAGTAAATAATTAAGGTTTTTTTTGTATCAGGGAATCTACAAAATACCTACAATTTTTCTGTAATATGCATTTTTTTTTGTACAATTGTCTACATTTAATCAAAGTTTATGAAGCATGCGGTGTGAGGGACCACAATTAAAGGCTGATAATTTTTAAGGGCAGATAATAAACGCCCTATTATTCACAGGGTAGAATCTACAAAATATGTCCTAAATCTTAAAACATGTCTGAGAAACATAACTTAAAGAAATATTTTGTATTAATCAAAATAAATTTTGAGACCGTGCGAACTGCGGGTCCACAAACTCATTGGATTTACTTTGTGTTTATTAATTAACAAGAGCTGTTATTTATGTATATAGCCCTACAAATTACCTGCTAAATATTGCCATTCATCATGATCATTCTTATTGCCCAGATTCAGTAACATGACACCCCACAGTGCTCGTGTGAGGGACCACATTCAGTGAGTTGTAGCGTCCTACCTATAACACCTACAAATTTTTCCCTTCACCTACATTTATTTTAAGAGATCTGCTGAAAGTGTATGAACTCAAAACCACATTTCCCGACTTGGTCCCTCAGAGGGCATACACATAAAAGTTTATTTCCATCATCATCCATAATTTCTTTTTGTTTAATTAAATAATATACATTCTTACCAGCTACCTGTATATTGGATGCTTCAAATTAGTTTCATAGGGAATCATCCCCTTAGTTTCGCTAACTAATTTAAAGTCAGCCAATAAAGCTAACTCACCCCATATGAGATAAGTGTAAGTATTTCATGAATAGTTTAGTGGATATTGTTTAATTGAATACTAATTGATTTTTTAACACAAGAATAATCAGTTTTTTTTTTTAAATTGCTTAGTTTGTATGAAGTAGGTAGGAGACAAAATCTTCACAGCCAAAATTTTCTTTTTACTCTTTATCTGTGAGACATTAGGGAACAAAAGGAAATTAATAGTAAAAAAACAATAGTAGCTTAGACCCATGCTTATAACAAAAACTTGGAAAATTGGAACTAAAAAGCTGAAAACATCCTATACGCCTGTGTATTAATAAAAACTTGATGGTAGGTACTCACATTAGCATTCTTGCAGACCATGGATGCAGATAACAGTTTTGGTAAAATGCATTTGAAAAGCAGGCAAATTACATTTGCATTTGGTTCTCCATTGGATCCACAAATTAATATATCGATTATTTCATAAATCACATATGATATGTTTGTCAGTTCAATTTTATCTGAAACATGTAAATAGAAATGAAAAACTTTCAAGAACTGTTTATGATTTATGTTTAATCATGATTATGATTTAATCCAAATTTAAGGCGAGTTTATCGCCTTATTTTTTGGATTAAATCATAGAGGCCCCAAAACCTCTATGATTTAATCCAAAAAATAAGACGATAAACTCATAAACTACCAAATGGATTTCATACTCTTTTCACTGTACGAAATTCCATTTGAATGGTTATGCATAATATATAATTCATCCCCAAAATTCTCACAGAAACAAAAAACTAGATTAGCCAGCATTACTATTACTAAGATATATTAATAAAAAAGCAACTTACCAACATTGAGTTTGTTAACAATAGCTCCACCGGTAATGTCCACCAAGTTGCTTAGGATATCTTCAAAGTTCATATCACTAGGATTCAGATGCAGCGATTCTACAATAGCCCGTAGGTCCAGCACAAAATGTCGAAGCTCTTTGATTAAAGAGTTAACTTCTTTTGTAAGTTCTCTACTGTTGTAGTAACTATCTTCTTGTTCACACATTATCTTTGGATACCCGAGACAAGCCAGGGAATGAGCAAATAATTGTGAATGATAAATATGATAAGCTTTGTATCCTGGTATGGCCAGAAACTTGTAATAAACTCGGGACGCTAATAAAGCGTTGTTGCGAAGTTCCTTCGTGGTAATATTTTTCGATCCTTGATCGATAAAATACGCTAAAATAGCAAGCAGCTTCTGGTGCTCAATGTGATGGGACAGTGATGCCCAAGTTTTGTCTTCTGTATCCTCAATATTAAGCCAGTTATTAACAGCTTGTATTATATTTCTGAATGCTTCATGCAGGTCTAGATTATCTAATACTCCTTCGTATTCCGACGGAAATTCACCGAATTCTAAGAATTCGGAAAAGTAAATACCTTGAACCCAAGCTGCATCCAGCATGTCGAGGCGTAAGACGCTTAATTCCTCTACTATTTGCATCATCTTGAGTTTTACTCGCAGCTCTTTAACGCAGTGATATACTGTTTGGCAAATGCATGCAAACGCACAGGACACAATCAAAACCACAAGAGTACTTTTTGTATGCAGAAAACGCAAGCGCAGGGTATACTTGACTTCTTTATTTTAATTTGTCGGCGCTAACGCTACAGGTTAACGATAGTTTAAAACACCACAAATTGATACTAGTAATGACGGTTTAAATCACAAATTATTATTAGTAATGTGTCGGTTAATGGCAATCCATCGCTTAAACCACAATTCAAAGAGAATATAAACACTAGCGTAGCGTTTTACCACAATTTAATAATAATAATAATGCATAAATCGATCGCCTTGACTGCAACTTTTTTTTTTTTTTGATCGTGGCAATCGTCCGACAGGACATTACTGCCAGTGTTTCTGTTAGAAAAAATACAGAGCGTATCAGAACTAAATGCAGAACTTTCCTGAATCAGAGTGGCTTAAAAATTCCCTTAGTGTCTAATATTGTTTAAGTGGCAAAAATGAGCCAGAGCAAAACTAATGTTGGGATCTTGAAACTGTAAAGACTGACAACAATTTATTTTGTTTATTTGCTCAGCAGAAAATTATACTACTTGGAGATCAAAATTATATACATGACAAAAAATTATACTACATTTCGATTTTCAACGATTTTAAAGTAAATTTTGTTTTATTCAAAAACCAATTGAAATAATAAAAATTAATTACAAAAATATCCTTTGTTTCAATTTCTAGCCTATTTTATTGAGTTAAAGTAAGATAGAAACGGCGATATAAAAAAATTGTTTGTTTTACATTATTATAGCATATTATTCAAGAAAATTATAAGAGCATACACAAAAAACTACATAAAAGTAATCGTCATCTCACTCACATTCATAGATAAAATACATAACAACTCCTATTCTGTCAAAAAGACACGAAATAGTAAAAAATTACATTAAAAACTACCCTTCCGCTGGTCGATAAAAATTCTGGTATTTTTGCGTAGTATACTGGCATTACAATACTACATACTACGCTTAATGAAATTCTGGTACTAGTTTAATTATACTACGATTTCCAACCCTGTTTGTTTCAGGGTTGGAATCAGACTGTCAGAAAATTATACTACTTAGAGATCAAAATCATACTACTTGACAAAAAATTATACTACATTTCGATTTTCAACAACTTTAAAGTAAATTTTGTTTTATTGCATAAAAAATCAATTAAAATAATAAAAAATAATTACAAAAATATCCTTTGTTTCAATTTCTAGACTATTTTATTGAGTTAAAGTAAGATAGAAACGGCGATATAAAAAAAATACTGTTTGTTTTTACCTTATTTTAGCTTAGCATATTATTGAAGAAAATTGTAAAAGCATACACAATAAAGTGCATATAAGTAATCGTCATCTCACTCACACTCATAAATAAAATACATAACTCCTATTCCGTCAAAAAGACAGGAAATAGTAAAAAAATACATTAAAAACTACCCTTCCACTGGTCGATAAAAATTCTGGTATTTTCGCTTAGTATACTGGCATTACAATACTACATATTACACTTAATGAAATTTATTCTGGTACAAATAGTATAATTATACTACGATTTCAACCCTTTGTTTTGTAGATTTTTATCCATTCAGGAAAAGGCAAAATAATCTATGTTCATACAGCCACGTCTTCACTGTATCTCTTCTGAATAAACCCTCATTCTCCGTAAACAAATAGTGTTCAGTCTACGGAGAAACACGTTGGCGAAGATAAGCACAAATTATTACATTGTCACCCGTAAGTTGAATACCTAAATGATAAAAACTCCAAGGGATTCGCTCAGATGGAAGACTTCATACGTTTTCTTTTTAGGATTATACTATGCGATGCACTCGTCTTGGTCCTCAGGGCTTGACGCCTTCGTTTAAAAAAAATACGGATTTTGGCTGTATACTGCTATCAATCATTATTGCCTAAACTTAAAAAAGTCCAACATATGATTTTGACAATTTTCAATAAAATAACCTAAAAAAATTTTATTTTGTCAAGTATTTTGCGTTGATTTAGCGGAATATTGTTATTAAAAAAGCTCTTTTGAAAGTAATACAAATAAAGCCAGAAGCACAATGGTGTCTAGACGCCCAATATCATGGTTTGTAACTGAAAGTGGGCGAAGATTTTCATTTAGCGTAGTCACCGGTTCCGCACTAGCACTTACGGCTGTAAAATTTGCGCCTCACACATTTCTCCTCGAAAAGTACAAAGAATTTGTGCAATACTATGAGTAAGTACCTAATATGCTGCCTCTCTGACTAGTATTACATATGCACGGGTGGAAAATGGTCAGTAAAGTCAGTAAAAGTCAGTTTTTTGGCCTAGGTCAGTAAAAGTCAGTTTTTTCGAAAAATGGTCAGTAAAGTCAGTATTTTGAGGATAAGAGATAGGTACATTTCCACATAAGTGGTCTGGTGTCTGTAGATTGAGACGGTCGCCGTAAATATGGCCAACATGATGCTTGCTATGTTGGCTAACGAAAGAGAAGAGGAAGAAAATAAAACCAAAGTGGCACAAAAGATGCAAAAAATGCTGACAACAAGAAAAATAAATTAATAAGTAACTTCACACTTATTAAAAATAATTTATTGTTTGTTTGTTCAAATTAATATTGTAATAATTTAAGTTATTTTTTTTTTATAATAAAGGGAGGTGCAGGTTGGCTATGGGGATAGTGTAGTCCAAACATAAAAACATTTTTCTTACTTATTCACAATTTTTTCCATATAATATGTTAACATACTTAAATACAGCAACTAACATTCGTATTTCGATGTCAAACTGACCGACCAAGCGTCGGTATTCTAGAAATTTGGTCAGTAAATGGTCAGTATTTTAGAGGGTTGTAGTCAGTAAAATCAGTATTTTTGGACATGGAATGAGTTTCCACCCCTGCATATGTATTTAAAACAATATTCCTACTCATTCTCCCTGTTGCTCTGCCTACCCCGATAATGAATATAGGCGTGAGCGTATGTATGTATTTTGTATACACCCTGTCAGTGGGCTGCAATTTTCTACAAGGAGCTCATGTGCACTACAGACCCTGTTTCATCACAATAAGAGCGATATTAATTACAAGGAAACTGTGAAATTTGTTGGAACTAGTAGCTGTTGTTATAGCTCTTGGTTTCATAGTTTGATCAAAAAGTTATAATTACATGTTGCAGAAAAACCAACTGAGCTTGGGAACATAACAAAACATTTAATCTTATTTTAGATATTTAAATACAGATCTTAGCCCAACAGTGGGACAACAAAGGTTAAAAAAACAGATCGAACTAGTGAACCTTTCTCATATTAATATGCTTAATACAAACAAAGCCTGCTATAGACATGTAGGAAATCAAAATTTTGTCTAGCATATTTCTCGGAGGATATTGGTTGGCTGGAGTCTATCACACAGTGGTCCAACCAAGAGGCTAAGTGTGGAAAACGCCCCATAACCAAAACTAATATTTATATAATAAAGTCCCATTTGCGCAGAACATTTTCAATACTTACTCAATACTCAATATTTTATTGCATCCATAGGTTTTTTACATAAAGGTGTTACAATTTAATAAAGTATCCAATATGGACCCTGTTCTAGGGCACTGCAATTAATAGGGGCAAACTTATTCTAGTCTCTTAAAATTAGTAAGATCAATTTGTGTGAGTGTGTATAAGAGAGAGAAAGTTCAAGTTCTGTGTTGTGGAAGAGTGTGTGTATGTGTAGTGTATGTTATGTCTTTGTATGTGCTTTAGCGATTGTGTGTGTGTTTTATATTTAGTCTATTTTATTTTATTTCTTGTGTTTGGAATTTATAAATTATCATGAAAATAGTCTTCAACTGTGTAGTAACATTTTGAATATAATAGTTTTTTTATTAAGTTAAAATATTTTTTATTACTCGTCTCATTTTTTATTGACTCTGGAAGTTTATTATAAATTTTTATAGACATTATTAATGGAACTGATGAGTGTAAGTGTAACCGGGGAGTAGGTTGTATAAGTTGGTTTTGATAAATTGATCTTTGTGGATATTTGTTAGGCATGTCTCTACACTTAGTAAAAAATTCGGAATTTTTTCTGATAAATTTGCTTTTATTCCCCTTAATTTATTTATCTTTTTTTTTGGAATTTTTTCTGATAAATTTGCTTTTATTCCCCTTAATTTATTTATAACCAATGATATAAAAAAATAAAGAAAAAAATAATGATTTTTAGTAATGGGAAACCTGCAGAATTGTCAAAGGAGCTTGTTGATCGCTGTCAGAAGTGTCTTGATATTCTCAACTTCTCAGATGTCCACAGAAAACTAATCTCACCATTTAGTGTTTATGGATATGACCTATTTCATGCAGGTATGATATTTTAAATATTTGCTATAAGAGATACCATGCAAAAATTTATTTTAAAAGTGGTTTGTGAATACTTGTGAATGATTATCTATCAGACAAGCAGCCATGGGAATAAACTGCTTAGCTCTAGAGTTATTTCAAATTTAGTTAAAATGAGAAAATAAGGAAATTTGTAATGAGGATAAAAAGAGCACCGTCGGAGTTTCTTGCCTATTCTTCTCTTCTCTCAAAAGATATCCAGTCTCCCACTTCTCTATGTGCTCAATTTTTATGTACAACTTTTTTGGAGAAATAAACATTATTATTATTATTATTATATTGGAGAAAAACCATTTTCTTCTCCCATTTCTGGGGATTTCGCCAGAGTTTTATTATTATTATTATTATTTTAATCCTTTAATGTAACATTCTGAATGAATGGATATGTTTGTATGTATTTAATGTAACTTTGACTTATTTTAAGTAACATCCTGAATGTTCTATGAAATAAAGCTATTTTGAATTTCTTATAGCCGCCAAAGGCTTTTATATTTTTTTAATATCCTAAACACTGAATAGGTATTTTTATTTCCATCTTATTTTTTTGACCTTGATTGATGATTGTGGTTAACCTAGTTCATCTACGGCCATCTGTTAGTAGTTACTCACTGCCACAATACTATTGCAAGCAATCAAATGAATTTCATATTTCTTAAATCTAATGGGCGGAGACCCCGTGTTAGGGAAGAGAACGCCTGTGCTGGTGTCCTCGTTTCTTTATAGTACAGACAGGAGCACATCAGGGAAGTATACTGCACTGTGAAATTAAATCGTCATTATTTTAATCTATATTACTGCACATACGACACAGTTATTGAATTTGGCATGCTTAAAAAATGTATGCAACCCTTATGCAACCTCGCTATGAATTTGCTGTCAAAATCGGAATAAGCCTGCTCTGCAGTGCATGTGATGTTATCCATATCAGAATTTGCGTGAGGGCAGCTGTATAGAGTACAGTAGAATATCGTCTTCCTTTAGTAATATCAAGTATTTGTGTGGTCCTAGGACAATCCTAGAATGTTAAATATACACAGACCTAATATTTTATTACCCACTTTTATGTATTTTAATATCTCATTACTTCTTTAACAAACTTTTATGTTGTAGGAAGTACAAGCTCCAAATTTGGTGTAGCTGTTGGCATCCCAGTCAATTTCACATACAAAACACTTGCTGATATCGAAAAAGATAGAGTTCAGGTAAAACATTTATGTACCTATGATGATTATATCGTCAATGATGTATGTATAATAAAATAATATAATCTATTAGTTTTCCGCCCGCGGCTCCGCATGTGTGGACTACAGGTTATATCGTGCCCTGCTGTGGGATAAAATGCAGACCTTTCCCAAGGTCTAATCTATCTCTGTACCAAATTTCATCAAAATCGGTTCAGTCGTTTAGGCGTAAAAGCGTAACAAACAGACAGAGTTACTTTCGCATTTATAATATTAGTAGGGTTGAAGGGATGATTCAACTAAAGGTTTACCCGAAAAGTTATTTATTGATAAAGCGGCTGCACAGTGCTGCATAGTGTTGGATGCGTACTAGCCGGAGCCAAAAGCGCCACGTGCCGTGGCGCCGCCTTCATCGGATTTACGTAAGCACGAATTTATTTTTTGCACAGAAGTCGCTCTATTTATGCACAGTTTTTTTGGTGTAAACTTCGTGAGCGTAGAAGCAGCGTAGGTATACAAGACGGTATTTAAGGTTTTCGTTATGTGCATAAATAGAGCATAATTAGTGCAAAAACTAAATTAATAGAAGGAAGGTCACCCTTAAAATCATCTAAGCCCTTTATGCATAATTTCACCTGTTTGAGACGATCCTCATAACATTTTCCTTGTTTAGGGTAATTAGCCACACGCTGTACCTACCTCACTTGCCCCTCAACCTAATCAATTCTGATGCGGATTTCTGCCGCATTCGCATGCAAATTGATGCTGCCAGAATGCGGTCGAATAAATACGTGAGGTGAGGTTCTATAATATTTATTCATAGTAACAATTTTCGAATCCGATGACTGCTGCGGCTTTTGTTGTTTCTGCTAGTGCGCATTCATTTTAAACTATGCTTATACAGAGGGTTGCACATCAGGTTACTACACGTGTGCACTCTATGCTTTTATGATAAGAACGGTTTTGCAATGAAAATGGGGTGATCTGATGCCCTTGCCTCCATACAACCGTAATTCACTACGACTTCATTTACAGGTAAACATGAAACAAATTGACTGGGATTCTGAAAATGGGAAAAAGTTGGCAGATGCTCTCATTTTACCCGAAAAAGTGCAGCAGTTTGCAATATGCAGAGAAATACTAATGACACAGAACAACAAAGCCATGTATGAATCAGTTTACCCTTTTACTTGTTTATTCTTTGCTTATAACCTAAGTTGTTATTTAAATAGGAGACTTAATTTGTATGGTGCACCCACACCTATAAGAGGCACAATGTACACTTTAATTGGGGCATTTACTTTAGGAATATACTTTCTCATGCAAGACATGACTGAAGTTTTTTATGAAACTAAAGTGGACCAGAAACTCTGTGAGTTGGGTCTTGAGTTTGTTGAGAGTGGAGTAATATTTTATGAGAAACTTTTAAACAGAAATCAAGCTTTAAGGGAGTTGATGGGGAAAGAGGGAGAGAAAAAGTACAGTAAACTGGGCAACGAAAACTTTGGTTTAAGGCAGCCACGGTTGGCTTTGGTACAGAGAAAGCAGTTCTTCGAGGAAAAATTACAAGAAATGAGAAATAAAGAGTTAGGCAAAAATGTAGATAATATCTAATGCTTAAATATAATGACTATAATGTACACTATAATTATCATTTAATACTTAAATAGTTATTGTTAAATTTGCTTAATTAGTAAACACTTGTTTTATCATAATTCATGGAGTTTTAATTCTTTACAATCATTTTATCATTAATCTTGAAAAATATTTCCTATTTATCAACATGTTACCTATCTAGTGCGGAATTATTTTTATTAGTTACCTATCTACTTTCATTCTGATGAATTCTAGTAAAATTTTGGTATTAGTACCGACTGTTATCAAGTAGACTGTCTCGAATAGTTAAATTAATATCGTAAATCATGACTATTTTGTCAATTTCGTGATGTAGGTACTAACCTATGTATTAGTAACTAAGTAATCTGCGTCAATAGATAGTTTAGATTTTATTTTGATTTGATAACATACTTAATTTGATGTATGGCTTGTAAGACAATTTATAATATCTACTTACATTATCTAGATAATTGCCAACGAAAGCTAAGTAGGTAAATATGGCTAGGTGGTAAAATGTTACGGTAGTACATATCGGTATTTTGGCACGGCAAGTCCTTTAACTCTAACATTTCGCTATGTGGTGTAGTACGCTGCTGGTTGCCTTGCTGGCGTGTTCAGGACTGGCCGCAGAAGAGACTGTACGAAGGCCTCCTAATTACCACATTCTGGAGCAATATTTCAGAACAAAAACCGTCGGCCAACGATTTTCCGATGATTTATTAGAAGATGCTTCACTCGATGTGGTTTGTTTCCAGAATTTTCTTCTGTTTTTGATATTTTCTATATTTTTTTTTACTATAAGATGGGTTAACTCTTGACCAAGGTCATAGATGAGGTCGACGATGGAGTGAGTTAACCCAGAAAATGCTTATAAGGCATTGGTACTCCTATGCACCAACGGAACACAACAAGCTGTTTGGCGTCGGACTTTGGTAGGAGGGTGGTCGCGAACCAGACGGCCCTTCACAAGGCCTACCACACCGCATGAGACCATAGGATGCCACCTCAGATTCAGAACAAATTGAGGTGTCGTTGCCTGGGGTGGATTAATAGGAGGCAGGTCTCATTTGTGTTTCCTTAGTCGCCTCTTACGACACCGATAGAAAGAAATGGGGTGGTGTTATTCTCAACCGATCACCACACGGCAAAAACTTTGTACCTAGGTAGCAATTTTTAAATCTAGTGTTCGCCGATGCTATTCTTTCTAGTTCAAGATTCCTAGTTTTGTACTATTATAGATTATTGAATTGACGTGTAAGTACCTTGTTAATTTTATAATAATTTATCTTAAGTAGGTACCAAAATCTTTTTGTAGCCAAATCTGATACGAAAATATGGATATCCGGCGGAAGTGCATAATGTAGTGACAGAAGATGGATACATATTAGAACTGCATCGCATACCACATGGACGTGATAAGAACAATGAATCTGATCCAGAAAAGCCAGTGGTAATTGCTATGCATGGCTTGATGGCTTCATCTGCCGACTGGGTGTTGATGGGCCCTGGTACTGCCTTGGGTAAGCTTAATCTGTGACCAGTCGTTATTGTTTTACCTATGACAATGAAGGAGTGACACGACTTACAACTTAAAATCAAAATCATTTATTGATTGTGAAACTATATGATAATCTGAAGAACATACTCGTATTACCTATACTTATAATTACATATAAAATGTTATTTTAACTCTATTTAATGAGGCATCTACTTTTTCCGTCTCGTGACGCGTGTGGTAAGCAAAAGAAGGCAACGCTCAATGTACGGTTAGGTATGTGGCGATTATAGGTACTTACTCTTGGAGCCACCATATTAAACATACCGTAACTTCACTTAAAAATCAACTATATTGTACGATCGAATAAAGAAAATTGCGTCACTTGCGGGATACGAGCTCAAACTCATGGCTTTCATGTCGTCTTATAACTTGAAGAAATATTGCAGGTTACGCTCTCGCAGAGGAAGGGTTTGACGTATGGCTTGGCAACGCTCGTGGTACATTTTACTCTAGGAAGCACCTCACATTGGATCCTGATAGCACAGTTAACACAGACTTCTGGAACTTCAGTTGGGAAGACATTGGCCGATTCGACTTACCTGCAATGATCGACCACGCTTTAAATACTACAGGCAAATCTCGGTTGCACTATATCGGGCATTCACAAGGAACCACAGCATTTTGGGTAATGGGCTCGTTAAGGCCGGAATATAATCGCAAGATAATAACTATGCAAGCATATGCACCAGTTGCTTACATGCAGTATAATGAAAATCCTGTGTTTAAAGCTGTCGCTCCGTATGCTAACAATATTGAGGTAAGTAAGTTGAAATAAAACTTAAATAAGTATACAATAAAGATAAATAGTAATACCTAAAAATAGTGGGGTACCTATATGGAACCTCAAGCCCTTAGGAACCCGCGCCACATTCAAGGAATTGCGGTAACATCCGGATGTAAAGTCATCAGCATCAAAGTTTGCGTGACAGTTGCCTATAACTCTCCTTTCCCATGCAGTTTATGATATCATTGGATTCAACGAGTTACGGCCTGGCCACGAACATGGGCTTAGCGGCGGGCGGTGAAGTTTGCGGCGCAGTGGAGCGTTGGCCATGCCACGTACAGCTCAGCAGCGTTTCGCGGCTGCGACCTAGTGGACGTATTCAGCATGGCGCTATCCAAAGTAGCTGGTCTTTGTCTCGAGAGCAGTTCGTATTTTAAATACGATATTTTTAATTTGAGGGAAGGAGTGCATAAAATAAATAGAGAGCGCTACAAGTATGGGGAATTCCGTAAAAAATATCTTTTATTTCTTCCCGCAATACATTTTTAAATTTATGTTGAGGATATTTTGCCACCAATATAGGTGGACGATTCATCATTTCATTACTAAAATCTTCGGTATTCATTTTCCGCACCAAAAAAACAAATATTTTTGTTTCGAACGCTGCCGCTCGATCAGTCCCTGCGCCGCCGCTGTCTCCCGACCTGGTTCGTGGGCTGTCTCTGTCTCTTACTGCCTGGCCACGAACACACCGCTCGCAGCGGCAGCTTAGAGCGGGGCGGCGAGCGGCGAGAACAAAAGTACTCAAATGTATTGAACGACGCCACGGCCCGCCGCGCTCGGCGGCAACGCTAGCGGTTTTAGCCGAGCGGATGGCGGCAGCGGCGAGCGAGGAGCGGTGCGGTGCGAACAAATGTACGCGCCGCTATGAGACAGCCCACGAACCAGGGCGGTTTAGACAGCGGCGGCGCAGGGACTGATCGAGCGGCAGCGTTCGAAAAAAAAAAATTTGTTTTTTTTGGTGCGGAAAATGATACCGAAGATTTTATTAATGAAATAATGAATCATCCACCTATATGGATGGCAAAAATATCCTCAACATAAATTTCAAAATGTATTTCGGGAAGAAATAAAATAATTTTTTTACGGAATTCCCCATACTTGTAGCACTCTCTATTTATTTTGTGCACTCCTTCCCTCAAATTAAAAATATCGTATTTGAAATACGAACTGCTTTCGAGACAAAGACGAGCCACTCTGGATAGCGCCATCCTGAATACGTCCACTAGGTCGCAGCCGCGAAACGCTGCTGAGCTGTACGTGGCATGGCCAACGCTCCACCGCGCCGCAAACTTCACCGCCCGCCGCCGCTAAGCCCATGTTCGTGGCCAGGCCGATAGCGGCGCATACA